>APFE031120939.1:186478-216916 GCA_000404065.3 Pinus taeda | reverse complement strand
GCATATGGAACACGGGACATGTCCTCTTCCTCTTCTTGTGTCTTGGGACACTATTCAACAGATAACCTCACACCTACAGGAATAGGAACCTTCACCGGTTTTACTATCCTACATATTAAACCTCTGCAGTATTGTCTCGACATACTTCCTCTGGTTTAACCAGAGCTTCCTCTTTGCCCGATCTCTTTTAATTTCCATGCCCAAAATATAGTTTGCAGCACCGAGATCTTTCATGCCGAATTTGGAGGACAATTGGGTCTTCAAATCCTGGATAATTTCTTTGTCATTTCCAACCAACAACATATCATCCACATACAAGACCAGATAAATAACACGGTCACCAATTAATTTAAAAATACACACAATGATCTGCTTTGCTTCTGGTGAAGCCAAGTCCCTGTATAAATGTATCAAATTTCTGATACCACATCCTTGGTGACTGTTTTAACCCATACAGATGAGCCCGTAGACTTGCATACTAGTTCTTTCTTACCCTTCACCGCAAAGCCTTCAGGTTGCTTCATTTAGATTTCCTCTTCCAAATCCCCATGAAGAAATGCTGTCTTCACATCATCTGTTCTACCTCAAAATCAAAAGCAGCAGCAATAGATAAAAGTAATCTAATAGAGTTACCTTGGCAACAGGAGAAAAAATATCACCAAAATCAATTCCCGGCACCTGGGAATAACCTTTTGCTACCAACCAAGCTTTGTATTTCTCCACCTTCCCTTCTGCATTTGTCTTCTTCTTGAACACCATTTGCTGCCAATGGGTTTCCTTCCAGCCGGCAACTCCACCAGATCCCAAGCCTAATTTTTGTGCAAAGATGCCATTTCATCAACCATGGCCTCTTCCAGAGTTTTCCATCCTCTGAATCCACTACTTCCTTCACAGTTCTGGGATCATCATCAATAACAAACAAAGCAAAATTTGAACAAAAAGAAGATGGACTATACCTTTCTAGCTGCCTTCTTTCTCGAACTGATCTTCTCACAGCCGGAGTTTGTGGCTCTTCATCTTTTGATTCCCCCTCTACTACAGAGTCTGATTTCCTCCTTTAGTTCAAACTCTATCTTCACAGGTTCCTTTGATTGGACTTCATGTTTAATAACATCTTTCACCTCTCTGAACACCACATCTCGACTGTACACAACCTTCCTTGTTACTGGGTTCCAAAGCTTATAACCCTTTAAACCATCCTTATACCCAATAAAGATGCACTTTTCAGATTTACTATCCAACTTGGTTCATTTCTCCTTTGGAACATGTACATATGCATCACATCCAAATACTCTCAGATGTGAAAGAGAGGGTTTCGTACCAGTCCATACTTCTTGTGGAGTCTTATCCTCCAACGCTGATGAAGGTGACCTATTGACCAAGTAACATGCAGTATCCATCGCCTCTACCCAGAATTCCTGTCCTAACCCGGCACCACTGAGCATGCTTCTTGCCCTTTCCATCAATGTTTTGTTCATTCTTTCTGCAACTCCATTTTGCTAAGGTGTATATGGAGTAGTCTTCTGCTGTGCTATACCACACTTCTTACAGAATTCTTCAAATTCCTTACTACAGAATTCTCCACCATTATCTGTCCTCAGCACCTTTATCTTCTTCTCTCTCTGATTTTCCACCAAAGCCTTAAATTCTTTAAACCTATCAAAGACTTCAGATTTCTTCTTAAGGAAATATATCCATGTATTCCTTGAGAAGTCATCTATAAATGATACATAGTACACAGACTTACCCAGTGATGGAACTTTCACACGTCCAAACACATCACTGTGCACAAGCTCTAATATTTGTTTCGTCCTCTTACCACCAGAGGGGAAACTCACCCGATTCTGCTTCCCATATACACAATTTTCACAAAAATCAAAATCCAGAGAGCTATTACTCATACCTTCTACCATACCTTTACCATGAAGTATTAAAGGCCCTTCTCTCCAAAATGTCCAAGCCTTTGATGCCACAACATGGTCTTCTCTCCAGAGACCATTAGATTTTCTGCTCCATTTTCAGGAACCATAGAACTATTGCACCCGTCAACAACAGTGCTACCTTGCAGCTTGTACAGAGTTCCAATCCAAACTCCCCGCATCAATACCAGTGCTCCTCTAACCATCTTGTAGGTATCCTTCTCTAACACTGTCTTTACACCTACATCATCCAACTTGCTTACAAAAATCAGATTTCTGGCTAATGCAGGAATATGCAGAACACCCAGAATGGTTCTAACCCTTCCACCTATCAACTTCAACTTTACTTTTCCACGATCAATGATTCTAGCCTTCCTATCATCTCCTAAGAAGGCATCACCACCATCGTATTTCTCATACTCGCAGAACTACTCTCTATGGGGAGTGAAGTGAAAGGATGCACCTGAATCAATTAACCATGCCTCATGATCTACATGTGTACTTGAAGAAGCCAAGTACACATCCCCACCTTCATCTGAGGTGGTTTTCGCCTCTGCAAAGGAGCATCATCAGATCCCTTTCCTTTATCAGGAGCTTTCGATTTACACTCCCTTCTGAAGTGCCCTTCCTTTCCGCATTTCCAGCACACCACCTTTGTAGGTTTTCCTGGAGATTTAGATCTCCCTCTAGATTTAGATCTCCCACTCGATGACTTATTTTTGTTTCTGTTCTTGGACCGTCCTCGTACAGACAAGGCATCACCATTCTGGTTGTCCATATTTTTCCGTCTCATCTCCTCCGTCAGCAAGGCTGAGACTATTTCATCAAACTGCAAAGGAGTTGCATTGCTACCTATTGCAATAACCAGACTATCCCACGAATCTAGAGAACACAACAAACTGATGCACTTATCTTCATCTGAAATTTTAATATCAATAGATAATAACTGACTTACCATAGTATTAAACGCATTCAGATGTTCTGTCATCGAGTCTCCATCTTTCATCCTCAGGTTATACAGCTTTTTCCGCATGAATAGTTTATTCACCAGAGACTTAGATTGGTACAAAGTCCCTAACTTGTCCCATAAAGACTTCGCCGTAGCTTCCCCTGATACATTCAACAATACTGAATCTGAGACACACAATCGTATTGTGCTCTTTGCCTTCCGATCCAAATTTTTCCATTCTTCATCGGTCACCCGGTTGGTTTAGTACCCGGATCTACCGCGATCCACTGATCTTTATCCACCAACAGATCCTCCATCTTGAGTTTCCACAACTCAAAACTCTGACCATTGAACTTCTCAATCTCTATCTTTCGCTGCTCGCCATCTTCTTTCACCACCAGAATCGATCTCGCAGATCTCCCACTGAACAGGGTCTACCACAGGCCCGAGCGAAACCCCTCAGCAACAAAGGCGTCCCCTTGAAGCCAAAATAGCTTTGATACCAAATGTAGGTTTTAACCCCGTACAGAAATTACCTGCCTACGAATTCTAAATCACAGGAAAAATAAAAATGCGAGAGCATAACACATAAAACACATATACACAGAGATTTCCCACTAGATCTCAAAACCGAGACTACCAGCTTCATTTTTCATTATGTTCCTTTCAATGTTACAATACATTTTATACATGCCGAAGCATCCAAATACCATGGACCGAAAAACCATCACGTCCAATACCATGGACCAAAAAAAACCATTGATCCAATACCATGGACCAAAAACCATCGCGTCCAAAAAACATGTGCGAAAATCATGCACAAAACCATAGGTGGGTCCGCCCAACCTAACATAGGGTCCAAAACCAAAATTTTCCAAGCCGCTGCCCCGGACCCCATAAAGTGGGGTTACAGGTACCCCTCAAAACCCCCTATTAACTATGTGGAAAGAATATAACACAACCCAACAATCTTCAGAACCAATTCCGGCGACCCGTCTATGCGAAGACCCATAGTTCCACTTTCTCGCATGAGCAAATTAACTTTGGAACTGAGAAGGATCTAAAATATGTCAATCTCGG
The DNA here is from genome assembly GCA_000404065.3 of Pinus taeda. Classification (NCBI taxonomy): domain Eukaryota; kingdom Viridiplantae; phylum Streptophyta; class Pinopsida; order Pinales; family Pinaceae; genus Pinus; species Pinus taeda. The sequence goes on along the minus strand of APFE031120939.1, from coordinate 212,968 downwards.
TACTTGTTGCACACCACAATAGTGACAAGCCTTCATCCGCTTATTCACGCAGTATCGTGATGTCTTCATGTGGATATATGATGAACTCAATACATATGACATGAGAATCAACCAACATGTAATACCAATCAAGGAAGCGGCCAAGGTATTTCAACAGAAACTGAAGAAATTTTATCCAACGCTTGAGCCCCTCATAAAGAAGGAGTTGAGAAAATTGTTGGATGCTTAGATCATATACATAGTACAACACTCAATGTGGGTGTCAAATATGGTTCCTGTGAGGAAGAAGTCTGGGGAGATCTACTTGTGTGTAGATTTCCGGAATCTCAGCCATTCCTCAGACAAGGATAACTACCCCATGCCATAAATGTAACAAATAATGCAAACAATATCAGTCTCTAAAAGTTTTTCTTTTCTTGATGGATATTCAAGGTATAATGGGTTCTGGTTGTAGAGCTTTACAGAATTAAAACTACATTCAGAATGAAGTGGGGCACATTCATGTTTCGACAAATTCTATTTGGGCTAATCAACACCGGTGCAACATTCCAATGTGTAATGGACATCGCCTTTCACAAGCTTATTGGACAAATTATAATAGTCTACCTCGATGACATAACATTAGTCTCCAAATAGAGGTAATACCACCTATGCCACTTAAATAATATATCTGATTGATGCTACAAGTACAGGATATCCTTGAGTCCCAAGAAGAGTACCTTTGTAGTGTCTGAGGGTAATCTCTTGGGACACATCATTTCTAGAAGTGGGAACAAGGTAGACCTGGATAGCATTAGGACTGTCACATCGATTCCCTTCCTAGTGAATAAGAAAGCCATGCAATCTTTCTTGGGGAATATCAACTTCCTCCGCAAGTTCATCTCCAACTATTGAAAGATCATTAAACCAATACATGAGATGATGAAGAAGGATACAGTTTAAGAGAGGGTCAGTGATAGGACATCCAATACGTTGTAAACGTGTGATTATTACACTTCATTTCTGATAAATATACATGGTGCGATCTAGTCAGAACAAGATAGGAAAAAAGAAATATATCCAAATATCAATATTTACAAATGGGATAAAAGGGAAAATGACACATTTACCCATATTAAATAGGCTATAGCAGAAGCACTCACATTGTATAATCTAGACTTCGATAAAGACTTCTTTCTCTACACTTTTTCTTTTGATACCTCTATTGTTGTTGTACTCACTCAGAAGGATGAATTGAATCATGAACGACCTATCTCCTTCATGAGCGCAAGTCTCCAAGGATCAAAGCTTAATTACCCCGTCATGGATAAATAGGATTATGTAGTGTAGAAGGTGGTAAATCACTTCAAACCCTATCGGTTAAAAGACTGTTGTGTTATTTTTGTTCCACACCCAGCAGTCAGGTCACTGCTTGTTCAATAATAGATGGGTGAAAGGAGGGCGAACTGGATGATTGGGTTACAAGAGTATGATCAAGACATCAAGCCAATTCACATAGTCAAGGGCCATTTTCTTTTCCAATTAGTAGTATAAGTAGTAAACATGAAAAAGGAGGAAGACGAACTCACAGGATGGGAGCAAGAGATCGAGATGTATAACGTCGAGCAAGCCTCCCCCACTACAAAAATAAAATCTTAGTACATAGATGTGTGCCAATACCTCGAGCATGGCACAATGACCTATCACATTTCCACATGGCATAAGAGGGCACTTAGACTTAAAGCATTATCTTATCATCTAGTGCATGGGGTGTTGTTCAGAAAGCACCACAAAAGAGTACTTCTTAGGTGTTTGGGGGCACACGATTCAGAAAAGGTATTGTGTGATCTCCATGATGGACCAGTTAGGGGACACTTCGCAGAAAACACTACAACACATAAGCTTATGTGGACCGAATTTTACTGGCATACATTATTCAAGGATGCTCATGCCTTTGCCTGCAACTATCCAGTTTGTCAAAGGTGTGCCAGAAGAAATCAGAAATCAGCAACCCCACTGTAGCCCATTGTAGTAGAAGAGCCTTTCCAATAGTGGGGCTTGGACATTATTGGGGGAATTTTCCCACACTCATCAAAGCCACACCATTATATTTCATCCATTGTAGTATATTTCACCCAGTGGACAGAGGCAGTTATGCTAAATCAGGTGAACGACCAGGAAGTCATCAACTTTCTGCAACATAACATCATTTCTAGGTTCGACATTCCTACGTCACTTGTTTTTTACAATGCAACAACTTTTCATCAATAATACTTTATTATTTTTCATTGGAAAATGGTATTATATTGAAGCATTCAACCAATTATTGTCCATGGAGGAATGGTCTTGCTGAATCCACAAACAAGAACCTTATTCGCATCATCAAAAAGACCATATTCTCTTAATAGCAAAACTTACACTCTGCTTTGGTGAATGCCTTATGGGCTAACCGAGTCACACCAAAACCTTCCCTGAACACCCTCAGAAGAACATTGCGCCCAGAGTGGAACTATATCACCCACCCTTTTGTCATCAATGAATCCATCCCTATCAACGGGAAATAGAACAGTGAAGAGTAACTTTTCATTCTCTTCAAATTATTGGTAGGTATTTATAGCGTTGTTCCAGCTGTTGGTGGTGGCACTTCCTAGTGTACAGAAAAAAAAATAAAAAATAAAAAATAAATAAATAAAAAATCATCCTCCCGCTAAGTATTTACTTTTACGCTCTCCAATTGTCACAAGATTCCGAAGGCAAGCCTTGTCTGTTAGCTCAACGTAGGATGAACACTTTGCACAAGCTACAGGAAGAAAGGTTGAAATCTAAAGAAAAAATTTACTTCACCAGAGCCGTATCAAGAGGTGGTTTGACAAGAAGTCTATAGGGAAAAACAAATTCAGTGTGGGTGACTTAGTATTAAAGTGGGATAAATCCCATGAGGACAAAGGAAAACACACTAAGTTTCAGTCCTTGTGGATTTGGACATACATGATACACGAGAATCTTGGCCAACACACATATCGTCTTCAGTCACTTGACGGGAATATTGACTCTCTCCTTGTCAATAGCCAAGACTTAAAACAATATTTTCGATGAAGATCTAGGGTTGTGCCCCACACTATGTCCATAGTATTTTTCCTTTGTTGTTTGTTTCTTTACTTGAATTTTGTTTTGGTTTTGTTATGTGAATAACTGTCATGCCTGATTATGTTGTGGATTATAAGTGTGTGTGTGGCTAAAATTTAAATAGGCTTGTGACACTTCAGCATTTGGATAGCGCTTTGTTAATCTTCCTTGTATTGGTTACATCTTTTGGTCAATGAAGTTCTAACGGGAAATACGATCCGTCCATTAGGAGAGCTTTGGTCCAACCATGAACCCATGGCTAGTCTGGAAACCTCATGCCTATACTCAATTTTTCTGTTGGTGTTTCCAAGCTTATCCGATTAGTAGAAATGAAGAAGGGGAAAAATCTAAATGAGAAAATCTATGTCAGAGGTCTCTATATGCTTCTTTGAAGCAAAAAACTCTTATGCTCTCAATAATTCGGGATCCCTCTTCCACCCAAAATAAATAAGTGTTGATGCCTAGTTCTCTTTAAATAAATAAATAAAGGAAAAAGAAGAGAAGGGCTTCCTACATAGAGAGGTTAAGCAAGAAACGTTTTCGGGGTATTGTCTAAGCTCACTAGTAGTGAAGCAATATTTGTGTTCCTATGTGACTCCGTCGGGATACTGTCCTAGACTGCTGGTAGCGGAGAAATACTAGATATGAAACATTATACTTTGAAAATCTTAATCTTATGAGCCAAACTATCCTTCCCAACTCGAAAAATTGTGATTATGTTGAATTTATGTTTTGTTCAACTGAGAAGGTATAGGGGACCATGTATATCTGGCGGGATAAGTGGGAAGGCCAAAGTGATCTGCACAATGAATTAATAATTCCTCAAGAACCAGGGCCTTTCACAGAAGAAACTAACCAAGATAGAGAAGCTGGAGTTCAACCAGTGTGTCACCAAGTGTTGTAGCTGCGGCAATACCCTCCAAAATCTTGTTTTGTACCCAAATTGTGGAGCCTTCCTTAGTCTTTTCCTTGATTGTTGCAAATAATCAAGCTCATCTCATGAGCTTTCTTGAAGTTCTTTGGTCCCTTTTTTTTGTTGGATTAATTATCGTCTTTTTGCATGTTTGATTGTTGTATAATGTTTGTGAGTCTTTTCTAGTGGTTTCGGAGTTCGATATTTGTGTATATGAGTGGTCCCAACCATGTAAACATTAGTAACATTCATACACAAAGTCTTGAGCACCATTGTACAAGTGTCATCACGGTCATCCTAAAGTCTATCTTAAGTGTCGCACTTGTTGCATCTTGTCATGAGGTAGTTATAGAGAGGGGAATTATTTGCTTGTACATGTTCTAATGATCTATGTTGTCATGTCATCAAAGTTTACTAAGTGTGTGATCACAATTCAAGTTCATCATGAGTCCATCTCTCTTCCCGCACTTAGCCATTTTTGGAAATATTCCTAACTATGAAACTTAGCTTCACTGGGCCCCGACTGAACTATCCATTGTATAATCTTAGCCCTATTGGATGTTACCTTGCTACCTGGAACTATGTAGTACGCAATCCCTATCCTTCAAGCTTGTTGTTATGCACAATTCATAAGTCCAACAACCTCTCTTGACCTCTATAATTGTGTCATTGTGCCTCCAAGTTTGCCTTGAACTATGAATTTTGCATCTTCAACCCTCAATCCTTTTCCTTTCCTATTGGAACTACATAATGCACAAAAATTCCAGCCTCCCTTTCCCTACAAAACTACGTATATTCTTCCTCCAATATCCTTCCCTCAACCAGAGCTCACTGCTTTCAGAAACTGCACAGTTCTACTCTCCAAACCTCCAAGCTACCCAACCCCCCTTGCCTCTTGAAACTGAATAGCCTGTCCTCGTAGGGATCCATCTCGTAGCCTCCACTTCCTGCTTGATCTACACAATTTTGTCCCTTAGTGGGCACTGCGCAATTTTTCTCCTTAGTGAAGACTGTACAAAAATATTCCTCAGTCTAGCCTAAGTCGTGCTTTGTGTAGTCTCAATGATAAGACTCTCTCCCTGTCTCCTAGAAATACACGATGTGTGGTCACTGGTCCCTTTCTCCCAGTTCGTGACTTGTCCCGGGCTCAGTTCATGGATAATAATGCATCATCTCAGACTTGGGAGGTTTTGGATTGATGTTGTCCCATCATGAGTGAATTGCAAGAACAAGTGCCTTATCAAGTCATGGCAAGATAATGAAGAAGGATAAGGAGGAGGGAAGCATTCCTAAAGACTCTCTTGCAGCTGAACTCACAAGTGGATCTATCAAGAGAAAGTAAAAGGACACAATTTTGCAACTACCATCTAAGACTTAAGATCATTGAAGACCCTACATCACCAAGCTATGCAGAGGAGAAGAGAAAGCATATCCAAGAAGACATATAGCACTCAATAGCAACAGTGACTTGACATTGCCACATCATCAGGTCATTCCATGTCAACAGTGTCCTGTCAATTCATGTCATGAGTTTTCATATGCCACATCACTATTGTGGACCATGTATTTTGTATTCAAAAGTATTGTAAAGTGGAATTCCAAAGGACACACATGAATATTAAGAGTCATGTAAGTTGAAAAGTCATAGGAATTTGAACAGTCATGAGGGTAGTCAAAGAGTCATAAAGGGGAAGCATCACCCCTTGGTTATATATAACCCCTCAGTTAGTCTTTGAGGAGGAAGGAGTGACTCCAATGTCCCACTATTGGGGCTAGTGATGTACATTGTAAACATGTATCTTAGAACTTTTGATTAATAACAAAAGCCTTTTAAGGCCAACACGTTCTTCATGCATGGACTATGAATGTTTGTAAGACTATTCTGTGGACGTTTGTATTTCATGTTTTCTTTCACATGTACTAATATAGTTGAGCTATTTATGTTATTTTAGTGCTTACCATATTGAGAATGTGTTGCAATGGTTGTTATCATTGCCCCATCCTTGTGGACTATTCCATGGGATACTAGATATATCTTTCCTTATTTGTTGGTTGTAACAATGGTCACATCCATTGTGGACTATTCCGTTGGATGTTAGATGGGTCCTTCTGGTTCATGTGCATCTCTTCCTGTGTGGTACTATTACCTCTCACTTAGAGGTTCACTTTTCTCTCCCCCTTTGCAGTAGAACAACCTCATTGCACACTCACCAGACACACTCCCCTTTCTTTTCGAAGACACCATTGCATCACTCTCTCGTTCTGACAGCTAGAGCCAAGGAAAATCTTTAAGGATTTGGAAATCAGGCCTTTATACCGGATGGGACTCCTACACCAAATGGTGTGATGTCTAATTAGTACTTCATAACTGGGAGATCCCCTGAATGTTGGTGTGTCCAGCACTGTCAACACTACCTAATGCTGATACATTGATCTACTTGATGTTTTGCTAACATCTATATGTTGGATATCTTGATCCTATAAAGAAGGCTATCACCTTGACTCTAGTAGATGATACTCTTGATACTTTCCATGGATAAGTCATGATGGATAGCTCATTGACTCTTATACATGATACTATTGATAATGCTTATGATAAGCATGATGAAAGCATATGGAAAGAGATATTGACACTATTGTTGTTTTGGTAAAATTTTATTGAATGACCATATAATGATCCTATTGATAATGAAAGCATGGTAACCTTGATGATAGAGGTATAATTATGAGATTGATATTTTAGATCTCTTACTACCTGTGGTCATGTCTTGATGGCATATGGTAAAACTAAATGCCCTAACTTAATGGAGTGGCTTCATAGAAAGTGTTATTATGTTCATAATCATTAAGACATGATTTTACATATGTCTACTGCTTTGAGTCTACCCCTTGATGAAATATTGATGTCATGATGTTGATGACCATAATGGATATATATTTGATTTTATGATATAACAGATTTGATGTTGCATGACATTAGTATCTATAGGTTTATGACATGGATAAGGAGGAATGAAGTGGATTCCCATTCAAAGGGAGAATCTCTCCTCAATATTCTTACCCTTTTACCATTTGCATTATATATTTTGTACTATTGAAGTATGATTGATATGTGTCTAACATTGTTAAACTGCAACAAAGTTCTGATCTAAGATAAGATGAGTTTTCTCTTACTCAAAGCCTTATTCACATAGACAAAAGGCTACATGTGTGACTATATCCTCCCGATCACGTGATACAAGCTTAAGGGCGCAACGAAGGCCTTGAGATAACTTCTATATTTATTCGACCACAATCGCTCGCATAACATATTGAAGAGTGCGACTATGGGTTCCAATCCCATAGCGGAAGGCCTATGGGTGCATCTATGCGGTTATAACACAAAAAAATGAAGTCTTGTGCATGAAATCAAATGTTCATATGGAGGATGTTAGTACTACATATGTGTTTAATATAATAGAAATATCTGAGAACATGAAAAGTTTGAATGTTAGCTATAATATGAATATGTAGACTGAACTTGTGTTTGCAGGTGACCAGGATACATATATGTCACTATAGTGTGTGTTACATGAGTTTTACTAGATTTGGTTGACTAATATAGATGATAAATGTTTGGATTTCTAACATGATGCTTGACAATGACTTAGAACTAGGACTTGATGATTAAGATATGTTTTAGAGTACAAATCTCGCTACGATAACAAACTTGGTTTTGATCTCATGATTAATGATTCGATTTGAAGACTGGTGATTCTCCTTGATGGAAATGATATATGAGCATAATTACTTCCAATGACTTATATGAGTATTAAAAAATGGTTTGGTATTTTCCTCCTTGTTTCGTGCATAATAGTTGAAGTATTAACAATTGTGACTCAATGTGAAGAAGGAACTTGCATATGCCTTTTTATCTAGTGACATAAATGACTTGTTATGATTATTAGAATGACATAATGATGTTTGGATTGGTATTTCATGATAGATGAAAAACTTGTTGGCATGATAATAAATGAATTCAAGACCTGATATGAGCTCTACTTGTCACCTGGTTGAAAGAATTGATACTGCGACATTGATGACTTTGATAATAGTTTTGATCTGGCTTCTAAAATTTGATGAGCTAAATTTGTTGATGTGATGGTACAACATTGATTTATGTAAGGTTGGTTATGTTTTATTAGTAAGGCATTATGTTTGCAAAGATAATTGCATGCAACAAGCTCCCTGATCCAGATATGTCCATATTTAATAGTTATCTGATGAAGTTAGGATGATGAGTTCCAAGGTTTGGCTTTGATTTTTTATTACGTTTTTGGTTTTATATACTGATGGTCTAGTCTTGACAGGTGATGAGCCTCTGATGATCTAAGTAAGAGGGAAATGGATTCTGAAGATTGAATTCATGTATCATGGCATCATGAATCAATTTATGGAATTTGGGAAAGAAATTCTATATTGCAAAGATATTGAAAAATGTTTTTGAATAATGGAAATGCAAATCCTTAGATACTCTGATTGAATTACAAGATGTTGTGAAGATATATTGTTAAACATGACTTGGAAACCAACAGTTGATTGAAGCATTGATGTTCCATTTTTTAACGTTTGTCCATATATATGATGTGCATAGAACCTGAATAAATTCATGATTGAGACGCTTCATTCACATAGAGTTGCCTCCAAGCATCCTTTGAAATATTTTCATGAGATGTTCTATTTTTGAGTCTGAGATATTTCTCCTATGATATGTGACTGCATGGATGTGTTGTTGTTGATAGAAATTAGTTGATGATCGCATACGAATTTTCCTTATTATGATATCTGCCATGATATTATTGATGAAAGGTCCATAACTTTACACTCGATCGAGATTGAGTATGATGTTGCTAGCATCGCTAGATATGAGGTAGGATATAGAAGCTCCTTAGAGATTTATTTGATCATGATATGAATATGACACAGATACATTACGATGACAGAGAATCCCATATATATATTTGGGACTGAGATACTTCCATATATTGAGAGAGTGCAGTTGTTTGAGACAAGCTTAGGATTGTGATTGACACCTCCTTGAGAGGGAGGATGATTATGGTATCCTCTTGTGATTTATATTATTATTTATGATCTAACATGATATTTGATTTGATGTCTTGTATGAATAGGAAAAAATTGTTATTGAGACAAGAAGATACCATATTTAACTTTGATGAGAGAAATGTTGATCGAGGACACTAAGCCAACTCTTCCTCCCTATTTGAGCTCCTAGGGTAAGGAATTAATATAGAGGGCTCTTGGGGTTGAGGGGACTCTGGAAAATAGGTTATGACCCCTATATTTTACCCATAGGGTTGGAGATGCTTCTCCCCTATCTTCATAGGGTCAGAGAATGATTCTCCTATGGCTGGTCTTCGCAGAGTATACCCCTGTTGGCATCATACCCACAAGCAGGGCTTGTCGAGAATACCACTCCACGTTTGGCCAATGGGTTGAGAGTGTAATTGGGGTGTATAACCCAAGTCGATTATGATGCAGGTGTTCTACCACATGACTATTCAGGGTCATCGATGGGAAGATTAGTAGGCATAGGATGGGTTGAGATAACCCTATGCACTTCTGGGTATATCAAGCTCCCTGATGTGATCCCAGGGTTAAGATGTGCTCCCATGTGTGTTTGGATATCCTATTGCTTAACATGGACTGAGAGTGTCTCGTAGGACCCTCCCCGCTGTCATGGACATGAGGTGAGAATGTCCATTAATAAATTCCTCATTGTCATTGGTTTGCAGGTGGAGACGTGCTTGCCTAATGATATGCTCTCTGATGATGATTGATGATGAGATTCCAGGTAGTAGCCCACTAATAGAGATTCGAGACCATAGCCTGATGACAAATTCTTCTTCTTTTATATTCGAGAATGTTTAGCATATGAGCAGGAACAATAAAGAGATAAGTTGGAATAAGAAATGGATAGATCGAGATGTACATTGATGATTTGTGATAATGAGATACTTGAGATAGTCATGGAATGACAACTACATGACAGATATGATCAGTGATGATACGTAATGACACTAGAATGTCATATTGATCGATGAATATATATCGATGGGTGGAATTCTCCCTAGTTGAGAGGGAGTGTTAAATTTACGCAACTATGGTTGAATTCCACTTTAGACAACTCATATGATAAAGATAATAATTGAGATAGATTCTTCTTTTCAAGAGGACCAAAATCGGCCTAACGATCACCTCATGTGGATAAGAAGAAGTTAGTTTCTAAATTAATTTTATCCATTCATGTATATTGGATATAGGTCGGCCCTAAGCACATGTACAATTGGACAAGTTTACCTTAACATCAAGTGGACCCTCATAGAAGCCTATAAATAGCAGATACCTCAAACGCATTTGGACAAATTGATCAAGCCATATTATCTTATCTTCTATTGTCTTGGTTTGCACAGTCCTGACAGAGAAAGTTCGCACAAGGATCTGAAACTAAAAGGCTGAAGCTTGCACGAATCTATTATGGTTTCTGTTTTTGAGACGCACACATGTAACTGATTATTTTCGACCCCAGGCGCACGCACAGAGTTGTCAGGAGTGCATCTGGGAAGTCTAAGATTCTTGTACATAATCCTGAAGGGAGAATCTAGGGTTTCTAGAGCATATCGGGAAGTTTGGTCCCCATATGAATGCATACAGTTCACTAGGGAGCTTCTGAGACTACCATAGTCACTCGAACAACTCCTTCTCCATGCGTCCTAGACTAAAAGATGAAATTTCATTATTCTGAAGACTGCACTCAGAGACAAAAATGTTTATAAGTTAACTATAGATAGCGAGAATACATTACAATCCTTGGAATCAGGGTTTTGAATATCAACATGATTAGGTTCATTTCATGGATGTCATAGTTATTTTACTGGTTAGTTGCATAGACAAAGATTTGGATCATTCTACTCTCTTTTACAAAATCATTTGATGATGATCTACGAAGAAGAATTTGCGAGCGTTTTCACCATAGTGGCTTTTTCCCTGGTCTCAGACCAATCCTGGTGTCTCTATGTGTGCATGCTTTTCTTATATTGTTCCTTATGTTCCGGTGCAATGATGATAATGATGTTGTTCTTTCTACATAGTTGCATATGCTGATGAATAATGATGTAAATTTGAGTAATTTCATGATCATATGGAGTGAACTTAATGTGTTAATGAAGAAATGAAATTATCTAAGAAAATAACAATATATCCCTACAAAAAATGAACATTCCCGAGTGCGCAACTTTTCCAACTGATAAATAGGAGTCCAAAGTCTATTATGACTCTTCTCAACACAAAAATTTATTCTTTACACTACGCTTCTCTTGTGAAGCTTAGCCTTTGCATACACTTGAGTTATTAGATCCCTCGTGTGCACTCCTTCCTATGTCCCCCCTTTATTGCTTCTAGTCCTCTCCTTGTGTGTTAGCCACCACAACACATTCCATGACAGCAACGTTGAGTCGTTCTTTTCTTAGGATCCCATATGCTAACTTTAATGCATTTCTAGCTTGTCCATACTTTCATCAGGGTGAGAGGTGGAAATTAAATGCAAAACTTGAGTTTGGAAACTTCCTTGAGCAATTTCGCAAGCAACTTCTCCTCTCAAGCTCTAAATATGTGTCCTCTCCTCATTCCATTCATTTTTATATATTTCCACAATTATTTAAAATTGTATGTACAAATATTTACATTAGGGGGGGCAACCAAAAGGGTCTTTTAAATTCAACTTAGATTTATTTTTAGCACACTAAGCTAGAGAATAAACACAACCCATATTTTGTAAGCATTCTCACCCACACTTAAACTTTTGCATGTCTTCATGCAGAAAAGAAAGAGTTGTTAACATGAGAGTTTACCAACTTGCACTTTCCCCTGTCTTTTTCTCATGATGCCATAAAAGGCTATTATGATATCTAAAAATATTTACCATTCAATAACTGCCATAACATGATGACTTGTTACTCAAAGATGTTTTGTTGCAACTATTGTAGCAAATTTCTGCAAGGCCAACATGTCAATTTTTTTTTAAGTAAACTTCAACAAGGCACCGAAATTAAAAGTTTGACAAATCTTTTGCTATAAAGAAGAGATATTTTGTTTTGATTATCTACCATGATACAATTCATGTTTACAAAACTGATAGATGGAAAAGTTTATTTGGTGTCTTTAAGGATATAATATCTTGTTGTAGAAACATTGAAAATCTTCTTGTCACATGAGAAACACAAAATATTCATAACAGAGCAAATATCAGACTATTTTGGTTCTTATTGAAGCCTTGGATCTTGAAAACCTTCTTTACATGGTCTGCAATAATGTTCCTTTCAACCATGACTCTCATGCATTTTCTTTAACAGATCCCATATGTGGTCTTCTAATTTTACATGGGATATGGAGCAACACAAGAATTGGGCCCCTTTCAAAATGAAACAAATGGCATAGGCCTTGTCTTGAGCACATAACCCTGGAGCATATAAGTGAATTTTATCTTTTAGAATCTCTTGTGTTTGTGGGAATTTCCTATACCAATAGTTCTTCTGATTTGTTGTGAGATGGTTCTAGATATTTTCATAGTATGAAACCCATGACTTTTATATAGGAGGAGAAAACTACACATATCATCATATTACTGAAGGTGCGATAATTTATTATTTTTCTAAATTTTTCCACTACTAATCACTTATTTTCCAAATATTTTTGCATTGTGATCTATTTCTAGAAGATATCGTTGAGTTACATTGTTGATTGGCTTTGAATGTTTGCCTATGATAATCATGGCACAATTGAAGTATTCCTAGGTCTCCAATATTGGTAATGCAAATCCTTTGGAAGGAAAGAAATTGAGGTTTGACAATTGGGGATTTGTGGACTTAAAGGGGACATTTCCAACTCTATTGTTCTTTCTTGTAATCAAATATTCGAGAGGGGATAGTGGAGCCAAAATATTTTTGAAGGTTATATGTGCATCGATAGATCCAAAGAATAAAGTGGAAAACAAAACAAATTTACATGATTTTTATGAGAAACAATGGTGAGACTATATTCACATTATTCATCTGGGACATAGAAAATGAATAGTTTTCAATTCACAAAAAATATTTACAAGGATTATTATTATCCTTTAAAAAATATGGCTAAGATGGATGGGATGTCTTCGCTAAGTTTATCAAAGAATTAAATTGTAAGGAAGAAAAAATGAATAGAATGGATGATAGTGAACTGAAATGTCTTTTACATTCTTTTCAAGATAAAGACTACATGCACAAATCAATAGCCTTCATGGACTGGGGGAAGTTGGTTGCAACTTTAGGAGAAACAATTGTGGAGTCGATATTTGATTTTGACACAATAGGAATGGTAGAGCACAATGTTTCATAAATTTAATAATAAATTATATCGAAGGAGTAAATGCATAATCAGGACCCCAAAATCTCTGATAACCTTATTAACAAAATGTAAGCAATGTGCGTTGTAGCTATTGAGAAACAAATGTGGATGTCTATTTTGATGGATTGAAGATTTTAATAAGAGAATAACTGAAAGAGAAGTGAAACCACAACTTTCTAAAGATACTTTTGAGAAGTTGATGGAGTACTTTGAGAAGGAATTTTCTTGAGCTTTAACAAAGAACCATATTATGGTTCCTTTAAGGGATCCCTTGAAGGATTCCAAGGAAAAAAAGAGCTAATATTTGACATGAAAATAGGAAAGACACTTATGAGTGATACACAAAATGAAAAGCAAGGACTAATTTGGGAAAAATAGTTCCATACTATCTAGTGTGCCTTAGTCATTGAATTGTTGTATATGCAATTCAGTTTATAATTGAATTACAAATTCAAGAGTTGTGCAATTTACATCCATCAATTCTACTATGGGATTGATGAACGGTTGGATGTTGATCCAACAAATAGTTTGTAGACATATCATTGGATATTTGGAAAATGTGAGGCTTTTCGTAAAGAGAATGAACATATTTGTTGTGCAATGTACTGTAAAAGTTGTGATGTACTCAAGCTAACAGCAAATCCTACAAAATGGACACATGTAATTTGTGCTTGTATACAAATGAAGCATTATCTTAGGACACCAAATCTATAGAGCCAATTGATGGTGTTTTTGTTGTTGACGTGAGGTCAAGGAGAAAGTGAAGCAAATAACCTTGGGACTAAAACAATAATGAATGTTGACTCTGTTATTAATGGAAGCGATGCTCCTAATAAATACAAATTCAAAGATCCAGTAGGAAGTGGACTTTCGAAGGCTGTGCATTGGTATTTACTAATAGGGTGGGCATCCACAAAAAATTTTCAAGTTTGGAATAGTGACATCATTACAATCATGGTGTTCTATAATTGCAACAACCAATCCCATGGGGGTAGGCCTTTTCTGATGATGAATCCTCAGATTTGAGCCTCTTATGATCCATAGGTCTTACCTCAAGATATAATGAGAAAATCTACAACATAAATCATTGCACGTTCAAGGATTCCTATTGTAGTAAGGCATATTGAGTCAATGATAAGAATGTCTAAAGCCTATGCTAGAATGGATCTACAAGGTCTTTGGGTTGCATATAAAACATCTTCAATAGAAAAAAGTGAGCTCTATCGAGATTTCCAGTTTTGGATTTGCCACCTAACACAATTCCTAAGATGCATTTAATGCTTGGGTCTATGACAAAGATTTAGTATAATGGTCTTCATAATGAGCGTCGAGGGGAAACCAAGTCAGGCATTCCAAAACTAATTATGTTAGTAATGGATTAGAAAGTCAAGATAGATTCCTAAGCCTTTGTGATTTGAATGTAACCCTAGCTATTTGTTGTTCTGGATTTCTTGCTTGTTGTAGGTTAATACTTTGTGCCTGCACTAAGGATAATCACTAAGTGGGAGGAAGAAATGGACATATAAAATGATCCATTCACCATGCATGACCATATTCGCCTAAATGTATCTCCACATCAATAAATAATTGCATATGCTTATGATGTTGATGAGTTTACATATGATGGATGTACAATCCGAATGACTGAAAAGAGTATATTGAAAGGGGGGGAGAAATCACACAAAACGTAATAGCCATGTTTGGTTTTGGTTCAACTCCTGCCTTTGGGGTAGATTTTGGTTCTAGTTCCACTCTATTTTTCAGTTCAAATATAGCTTCTGATTTTGGTGCTAGCTCCTCCTCACCATCCTTGTTTGCTTCTTCAACTTAATCTATTTTTGGTCTGCCATGAAGTACAGATTTTTCATATGATCAGTCAACACCATATCAGGCATTTGGGAAAAACCAAACTTATCTTTTTGGTAGAGCCCAATCATCTCCTTTTGGGTAGTTTTAGACTTCATCTTTTGGTGGAGTGATCACGCCTAAATAGGATTAACAAGAGTCTAATATTTATTATCAATTAATAATTTCTCTCATGGAAAAAAATCAAGGTGAAATAAAAATTGAAGAAGGGGGCTACACACAAGTTTAAATTCATTTTGGTTTAAGGGAGAGATTAACCATCCACAATGTTGCATACTCAGATTGATGACATGAGGGGCCCCTACCCTTGTCAACGTTTATTGTGTGTGTGTATGTGTGTGTGTGTGGGGGGGCGGTAATCATTTGGCTGTATGCCAAAAACCACTTGCAGAATATCAAATGGTCTCGATTGAATGAGGGACCACACCCCCGCCCAACCCTTCCCCCACAATGTTCAAACTAAGGGGGGTGGGGGGGTCAAACCACTAGTTGTTTTGTTGTGGGGCCGCATGTTCTTCAACTCCAATTTCAAAGCATTATTGTGTGTGTATATATACACACACACACATATTATAGGTTTAAAAAACAAAAACCCTGAAACATATCATTGCATGTTATAAAGGTTTTAAGAAAAGAGGGTTTATTATATATGTGTGTGTGTATTATTAATATATTATATAATATAGTGTGTGTGTGTGTGTGTGTATATAATATATATATATATAATAATATATATATAATATATAAAGTATATATAGAATGATGTATTAATAATGAGTTATTTCAACTTAATCTAGTTTTGGTATTCCATGAAGTACACATTTTCCATATGGTCAGTCAACACCATATAAAGCATTTGGGAAAGCCCAAACTTATCTTTTTGGTAGAGCCCAATCATCTCCTTTTGGGTAGTTTTAGACTTCGGCTTTTGGTGGAGTGATCACACCTAAATAGGCTTAACAAGAGTCTAATATTGTTTACCAATTAAGAATTTCTCTCATGGAAAAAAATCAAGATGCAAGAAAAATGGAAGAAGGGGGCTACACACAAGTTTAAATTCATTTTGGTTTAAGGGAGTGATCAACCATCCACAATTTTGCATGCTCAAATTAACAACATGAGGGGCCCTGCCCCGTCAAAGTTTAATGAGGGGGGGGTGGTTCAATCATTTGGCTGTATGCCAAAAACCACTTGCAGAATATCAAATGGTCTTGATTGAATGAGGCAACCCACCCTTGCCCAACCCTTCCCCCACAATGTTCAAAACTGGGGGGGGGGGGGGGTGGGTGTCAAACCAGTAGCTGTTTTGTTGTGGGGCCGCATGTTATTTAGCTCTAGTTTCAAAGCATTATTTTGTGTGTGTGTGTATTGTAAAATTATTTATTAATAATGAGTTATTTTAAGTCTAATGACTCATTATCAAAAAAACACTTTCTTTAAAAAAATAGTCTTATAACTGTTACATTATGAGTTTCATAATTGATTTAAACAATTAAGTTTTGGGGAAAATAAAAATAAAAAATTAGAACCAAATGGGGGTTTTGAGTCTTTGGAGTTATGATAGCCATGTAATTAATTAATCTCTCAAAGACAAGTTAATGAAAATCAGTTTCATTCCTAATTTTGAGTAAAGGTACAAGATGTGTATTTTATTTCTTTATGTCTTTATTGTTCCATGTTGTGTTTTTCTTCCACTGTGATTGATGTGTGTAGCAACATGTTTCAATTTTAAATTACAAATTTTCCTATGTTAAATTTTGTTCAAATGATACGTGTGATTGAGGTAAAGTACAATAATAGGCACTCCATCATTTTTAGGAAACATATTCACGCATTCTGTTAGCACTTCATAATTCCTTCAAACTAAGGAGAGGAACCCAAAGGTAACCACAAACCAAGTTAAAACTGGAATCTAACCCTTCCAATTTTGGAGAGGGTCTTTCTATGTGAATATTAAGTATTAGGTCTTAGGCTACATATTAAGATTAGAGAGGAATAAGTTTAACAGTTTGAAGGAAGGGAAGAGGGAAAATCCATTGGGCATACGGTTATATGGAGCTAATGATTTTCAATGATATGATGGGGAAAATAAGGAATCCTTAGACAAGGGGAAGCTAGGAAATCCTTATGGTGTTTTTTATTAAATTTAGTTGTAGAAGGGTGAGCAAAGGAATAGTAGAATTGAAAACAACTAAAGCATCTAGCTAAGGATAAATTCTAGATATCTCAATGGAAGAAAAACACTAAATTGTTCAATAAGCCATAATATAACACTTAAACAGCTAATTCTGAAATAAATTGTGCTTAACTAAACATGAAGACATAAAAAATGAAGCATGATTATAACAATAGAGAAATTCACACGGGAGGAGAAAACATAACCATAAGCAATTGACACATGAAATATTGTAAAAGTGACTTAAGCCTTCATCATTCATTGAAACTTAATGAAAAATGTACAATGCACAATGTCTTATTTCTCTAACCCTGACCAACCATTTGCTTAGTATAAAATACATCATATATAGATCAAAGACAATTATTTATTTCCTTTAGGAACCAAATTCCCTAAAAACGATTCAGTTTCTACCTTCAACAACGAATGTAGAACTACTCTCTAGAAACTATGAATCTATTCTGATTAAGAAATTCTTAAACAAATTACATTAAATACATGCATAAAAATGATTCTCAGACCTCCCAAAACACTTCAAGAAATTTTTAATGACCACAAAAGTTGATTTAGTGAGGCGTGGACTCATATTGCAAAGTCAAACCGTTGACTGTGTGGAAGTGCATCAACTTCACTACGCTACTTCCTTCTTCAGTAGAAAGCGCAGGGAACTGATGGTTTGCAAGCTTCTAATCATGCCCCGTATTTCTTGATGTTCCCAAAAATTAAAAAACAAATCCTAAATCATTAGACACCCACTAGAAAACGCTTGTCTAGATTGTACACTTCCACCCATCAAAATTATCATCTACAGTACAAGCGCAACACCTAAGCACAACGAATTTTCACTTGCTTAGGTTTGACTAGGTACTGGGGTCTATGAATGAAGAAAATAGCTTGTTGATGATGCTGACAACATTAAAAACATCCTTGAGTCTCCATTCATAAGAAAAAGCACAAAAAACCTCGATCTTCTACTAAAACTTAATCCTTTATTAGTAGCGCAACGACTGTGTTGTGATACTGTGTCACTTGGTTCCTTTACCCAAAACTTCCAAAAACACAGGGGATATTATTGATGTAGTATGATGCACTTCAAGAAAAAAGAGGAAAAAAAATTGATCTTGAGTCCCTATTCAAACTCAAAACCTAGCTGCCTCAACTAACAAGTCTAACTTTCCCCTTTCTTCTTTCTATTTTTCCTGCAATACCTCCTACAACTATTGCTTTGTAACCGTCGGCTCCTTCTTAAAGTAAGGTTTTTCCTACAAATATTCTTGAGTTGTCTATGTAAGGGTAAAGTTATCTTCAACATATACTTTTCCTCAAACAATGTTGGTTCACAAATGTTCAAGAGGTCATGTATCTTATGTCTGGCCCTTTCATCTTGTTTTCTAAGCCTAGTGATTTCATTTTCTACTTTCTTCAACTTCTTCCTAGGCCTATGAAAAGTGTGTTTCCCTTCATCCAAATCGACCTTCTTCCCTTCTTGCATTGACTCTTCTTTCATCTCACTTTCTTTTTGTAGCTGCAACTTCTTAGCTGAAGACCTAATTACATGAATTCTTGTCGATGAAGTCTCTAGCTCTTGAATTTTCTCTGTTGTTGTCTTTTCTCTACCCTTTGACTTAGTGGAAGATGGAGTTGTCTTCATCAATGGTTCTACTTCATCATTCTTAATTGTATTCTCTAAATTTTTTTGTCTTCAATTCCATGTTATCGTGTTGTAGCTGAGCATTGACTAAATGGGTGTTTTTCGACTATTCTTGCAGCTCTATAATCTCATTATCCTTGTTTTCTAAATCAAAAGTCTTCGTTATGGTATCTAGAACTTCAATTGCCTATTTAGGTATTTTCTCAAAGGGAAAATTCTTCACTGCATCTCTCATCACTGGTTTCTTAGGAGCCTCCACCACCTCACGAGAAAAATGAAGTTTTTTACCCTTTTTCTTGTATGATGTATCAATTGAAGTTGGTGGCCTTTTTACTGAGCTCTCCATTTTTTATTGAACATCATTTTCCACATATGAAGATGTATCCTTTTTACTCTAAGGGCTAGTTGGAAACTCACCTATCAACTTGGATGAATCCAAGAATGCTTGCCATGATAGATTCTTATTTCTTAGTTCTTCCACCATTAACAATTTAGTCAAAGAGAAATGAAAAAGACTGGGCTCTACTTGACTTTTCTTACCTTGAACATTATCTACCAGCTTACTAATGCTTCTGAACAAGTAGAAAGGAAGAATCAAAGGGATTTTTCCTGTGAAATGCATTAATAGCCTGAAATGATACTGATAAACTCTCCCAAATATGCCTTTACAAGTGAAATATCTTTGAATGACTTTAAGAAGTTTGTTGTATTGTTCTAGTAGATATTCCCTTGGCACAATAGCTCCATATTCCTTGTTTTTGTACTTTGGCTTTAAGAAATACTTGTAGTTGACTATATTTAGAGGCATGCCCTTGAACCATTATTCTCCTTGTAGAGGGAATTATGTGGCAGCTGAAATGGTAACATATGACATTGGAAAATTGAACTCTCTAATCTTAACATCTACCCTGGTGAAATTCAAAGAAAACTCTTTGGTCAGTTGAACATTGTAACCCTGTATTTTCTCACAAAACCTTATGCAACCAGTTTGTTCAAAAGAAACCCTAACTTTTGGATCTGAATTTATCAAGGCAAGATATTGAGGGTCAAACCTGTCTATGTCTCCCCCTTTATGCTTCTTCTTATTTGGGGTTGTCATGGCTCACAATAAAGGTGAATTCTAGGGTTTTAAAGTGCAATTATAGTGTTTAACAACTAGTGCAGTAGGAAAGCGAAGCGAGTGTGGAATCAATTTTTTTGATACTCTAGGGTAGTGAAAACAAGGTTCTAAGAATCTAGATCAATGTACTAAATTTTTAGGCTCCAAGATATAGGTGGCAACCGAAATTTGAATGTTTCACACATGCACAACACAAAATGCAACAACTATGTGAAAGTGCAACAATAGTGTAGCAGCTATGGAATTAGGGTTTTAAATGAGGGCTTATGGAAAAATATGAATGAAAATCCCTATATTAACAAATTCAGACATCAAAACTCAACTCTCACACCCAAATGCAATAGTTTGTTGTTTTTATCTACAAAGGAAATTCAAATACACAGGTGCAATGAGAAAGTGAAAAACATTCAAGTTAATGAGGGATGTGTTCTCTTTTGGGCATTCTTCTTGATTACTAAAGATGAAACTGACAATATCTAACGTGAATTATATTAAAGAATAAATTTTTGGAACTTGAGAGTGATCGTAGCACAAGAAAGTCTCCAGTTTTGCAGAAGCACAATGAACACAAGAGCTTCACTGAAGGAGCAATACCATACCACATGGGTTCATATTGTGGGATATATATTGAAGAAAAAATGGCATAATATATTGAGCATATAATAGGGGGTAAAGGGTTTTTATATTGGTATGTTTAAAAAATGGAGCTCAAGGTTAATGAAAAATTATAAAGGGGTATAAAAATGTTAATAAAAAATGGATACTTACAATATCTAGTGATAGTAGGGGTTTTTTAAATTGGCAAGGTGTATTGGGTTTGTATTGGTAGGGGGTTAAATAATGTGATTTTTAGAGGTATTTTCCAATACATAGTCAAATTACGGGTATTGTTTAGTATGCCATGAACACACGTGAGGTTCATTGAGTGAAGCCCCTGTGGCAATGAATGCCCCTAGTGCAACAATTCCCTTGCAGACTTAGTGCAACGAACTCCAACTGATGTCCTAAATGTTTTCGTTCGAACAAAGAATAGATCGTCGGTTTATTGGATGCTACAACAAGTTGTTAAACCCTCCAGATGGTTTAAACCCGCCTTCAAGGATCGTGATTGCGATTTGAAACTTGAATAATGAAAACGCAACAAAATGGAGAAGCACAACAATAACTTGTGGTGATAATGATATGCTGAAATCTTTGATGTGACCTTGCAATGGACTTGACAAGACAACACTTAACTCGACTCAATGATGAAAACCAAAATCCATCATTATCTTCACTCATGACTAAGTATGACACATTTTCCTATACTTACTAAACCTAAACCCTTTTTAAACTTTAACAACTTGATTTTATTTACCACTCAAACTGACACTAAGACTTGATCTCTCTGAGATCATAGGCAACATTTTAGAAATTTACCAAATAATAGAAAAGACTAAGCTTGAATGTGATTGCTATAACATAGGACACTAAGACATTTTATGTTTTCTAGTTCCATTAACTATTTCATTCTCAAGGTTTAAAACATGAAATATATTTTTGTCAAGTAATTAAAACGCTGCTTCTCTTATTTTCCTTTGTTCCATCATGCTTACTTATGAGGTCTGCAACCCTCAATATGTTGGGAATTTTGGTTGTAATTGATAAGTTTTTGAACTATAATGAGCCATTGCATTCATCATAATCGAACTCCAGCTAACTATTTTTCAAGTTTACATTAGGTTTTGAGTGATCTCCTAACACTAACTCCCTATAGCTAGGAGTTATCTCCAGGGTTACATAATCAAATTGGTGTTGTTGATGGGGAAGGAAGGAACGAAGATATTTTTCCCTGGGTTCCTATTTCTTGATGGAGAAAAAGAATTAGAAATCAAATGTTGGTTGTTTATCATTCATCTAGCAATTCCATAATCAAATATTTAACTAGATAATGAATTTTGTTGGCTGAAAAATGAGGAAGCAGTATAGAAAAGCCAGGTACCAGATTATAAGTATTTTTTTTATTTTTATTTTTTGGGAACTTATGTTATTTTTTATCATCTCTTTCTATATTTTCCTCTACGTATCAAAAGGATTATATTTTTCTTTATATGCTTAGACACATCCAAATCCTCAAATGTATATTCTTCGTTGAAATGAGAATATTTATCCTTTTCTTTAATTGTTGATCTTGGACTAATTCCTTCCCCTAAATCAAATGAGAAAGATAATGTCCATATTACAATTCCTTCTTAATATAATTAGTCATGCCAACCTATCAATAAAAAAGGTTGATTTTCCATCTTCTGTAGCCATTGTTATACCTTGCAATCCGATCACTGAAGTTCTATCCAAAATTAGGGAAATTTTTAAACCCCTGAAGTTGCCATATGCCCTTCATGATGATCCTCCAAAATATTCCAAGAATCTTCGTAAATTTAATGGGGAAGACAATGCTACAACATAGCAACATATGTTGGCCTTTGAATGTTTCATAAATAGATTTGACATCATCCATGAAGATGTCAGTATGAGAATTTTTTATTATTCTTTAAATGGATAAGGTCAACAATGTTTTGAATATCTGGAGGCAAATTCAATCATTTTATGTATGGAGTTTCATGATACTTTCCTGAGAGATTGGGGTAAAAACAACTCCGATGAACAATATCTTTCCAAGTTATATGTTATGCAGAGGAAGAATGTTGAAACTTTTACCAGGTTTCATAGAATATTTCATAATTTTATCTTATAATGTCCAAGGACATTCAACCTTATGAAGCTATTGCCATGTTGTATTACTCAACAATTCATCATCCCGATTTAGCTCTTTATCTCAAAGAGAGAAGACCTGTAACTTTGGAGCATATGTTAGTTGATGCTAAAGAAATTGAAAATAACCTCTAGGCTTGTGAAAACTTATAGATCAGGTTGGACATAGAGGAGTAGGATAAAGAATATGAACACAAAGGTAGATATGAAGTTTCAGAATGATGTCATAACTAGTCAATCATATTTTTCTGCTATAAAAAATGTAGGAATTTTTTATCAGCAAGAAGATGCTATATGTACAATAGAAAAAATTTCTACTTATGAATAGATGGATGATTTTGGTATGAGCTTTCTTGAAGATGATTTTACAAGAAATGATTGTACATGCTCACATTTTACAAGACCTTTTGTTGACAATGATGATTTTGGTATGAGCTTTCTTGAAGATGATTTTGCAAGAAATGATCATTGTACATGCTCACATTTTACAATACCTTTTGTTGACAATGATGAATATATTTAACTCATAAAGAATTGTCACACAATCAATTTGTTGAAGAAGAGAGTGTAGAAAATTTTCCAAATTTTTCCTATCAGGATAATATTTCCTCAAAAAAATTATGTGAAATACTAAACAAAATTATATATACATATCTATGAGGCTAAAAAAATTATTATAAGATTAGGTTAAGAATCTATTTTTCCCGAATTTAGTCATCTTCAACCAATAGAAAAATATTTGACATTGTTCCTCTTTCTTTTGATTTGTTGTGAGATGGTTTTAGATATGTTCATAGTATAAAACCCATGACTTTTACATATGAGGAGAGAGCTAGTCAAATCATCATGTACCCAAAGGTGCGAGCATTTGCCATTCCTCTGAATTTGTCCACTGCTAATCACATATTTTCCAAATATATTTGTGTCTGTGATCTATTTATGAAAGATATCGTGAGTTCTGTTGTCGATTGGGTTTGAACGTTTGGCTAGGGAAACTATAACACTATTGAAGTATTCCCAAGATTCCAGTATTAGTAATGCAAATCCTTTAGAAGGAAAAAAAGTGAGGGTTTGAAAATTGGGGATTCGTGGATTTCAAAGCGAGATTTTCAACTTCGTCATGGTGGAGCCCAAAAACTTTTGAAGCTGAGATGTGCACTGGAACAACCAAAGATTAAAGTGGAAAACAAAACAACCTTCCATGAGTTATGAGTAGCAATAGTGAGACCGTATTCACATTATTCATTTGGGACATAGAAAAATGAATAGTTTTCAATTCACAAACAATATTTACAAGAACTGTTATTATCCTTTGAAAATATGGTTGATATGGTTCCTTCGAGCTTCAACGAAGAACCATATTGTGGTTCCTTTAAGGGATACCTTGAAGGATTCCCAGGAAAACATGAGCTAATATTTTGAAATGAAAATAGGAAAGGAACTTAGGAGTGATATTCGAAAATAAAAGCAAGTATTAATTTGGGAAAAACAGTTCAATACTATCTAGTGACTTATGTAATTAAGGAAAAAATAATGTTGTGCACAGGGCTTTGGATTTATGGTGAATGGATTCACTGTTAAGGCATTCTTTGTGATAAGTCACTGATTCAAATCTTTTGTGGTGCTTATCTACCAAAAAAAAATGTCTCTAATTCAATTACAAATGCGAGAACTGTGCAATTTATGTCCATTAGTCCTGCTATGGGATTGGTGAACTTTTCGATGTTGATCCAACAAATATTTTGCAGACATATCGTTGGCTATGCGAGGCTTCTTGCAAAGTCAATGAACATATTTGTTGTGCAATTTGTTGGAAAAATGGGGATGCACTCAACCCAACGACAAATCCTGCAAAAGGGTACATGTAATTTGTGCATTGAATACAAATGAAACATTATTTTGGGACACCAAATCTACAGAGCCAATTGATGGTGTTTCTGTTGTTGAAGTGCGGTCAAAGAGAAATTGAACCAATAACCTTGGGACTTCAACATTCATGGATGTCTAATCTGGTATTAATGAAAGTGATGCTCCTGATAAATACAAATTCAAAGATCGAGCAGGAAGTGGAATTATGCTAGAATGGATTTACACGGGCTTTGGGTTGCATATAGAACATCCTCAATCTCAGAAATCGATCTCTATTGAAATTTTCAGTTTTGGATCTGTGACCTAGCACAAAGCCTGAGATGCATTTAATGCTTGTTTCTATGACAGAGGTTGAGGCTAGTGGTATCCATAATGAGCCTCGTGTATCCATAATGAGCCTCGTGGGGAAAGTTGGAAACCAAAGTTAGATATTCCAAAACTAATTATGTTAGTGATGGTTTGGAAAGTCAATATAGATTCCCGAGCCTTTGTGGTTTGAATATGACAACCCCGACTATTTGTTGTTCCAGATTTCTTTCTTGTTGTAGGTCAATATTTTTTGCTGCACTGGGGATAATCATTCAGCGGGAGGAAGCAATGGACATACAAAATGATACAGTCACCATGCATGACCATGTTCACTTAGATGTATCTCTCTATGAGCAGAAAGAAGATATTATATTTTTATCTCCACAACAACTAATTATTAGATGCTTATGACGTGGATGATTTTACATAGGATGGATATACAATCTGACGGATTGAAAAAAATATCTTGAAAGGAGAGAAGAAATCACCAAAAAAGTGATAGCCGTGTTTGGTTCTAGTTCAACTCCTACCTTTAGGGCAGGTTTTGCTTCTAGTTCCACTCCAGTTTTCAGTTCAAATATAGGTGCTAGCTCCTCCTTGCCATCGTGATTTGGATTTTCCACTCAATCTAGTTTTGGTCTGCCAGTAAGTACGCCTTTGCCATTTAGTTAGTCGAACCCAATCATCTCCTTTTGGGTAGTTTCAGACTTCTGCTTTTGGTGGACCGATCACGCCTAAATAGGCTCCACGAGAGTCTAAGCCTGCTCGTCAGTTGAGCATTTCTCTCATGGAAAAAAAAATCAAACTGCAAGAAAATTAGCAAGAAGGTAAACATAAGTTTAAATTCATTTTAGTGAAAGGGACCAATCAACGGTCCACAATGTTGCATGCTCAGATCGACGACATGTGGGAGCCCCCACGCTATCAAAGTTTAATGGAGGGTCCCTCATTTGGTCGTGTGCTGAAAACCACCAGTGGAAGATCAAATAGTCCAGATTTCCCGTCACTAATTTTCAAAACCGATGGGCCCTCCAAACACCACTTGTTTCAAAGCATTCTTAGCCTTCTTTTATATATATATATAGATATGTGTGATGAGTTCAAAAAGAAACTAAAACATTTTTTATAAAAAAAATATGTTTAGAGAATTTTTGGCGAAATCACATAAAATATTTTTTTGTCGAAGCTTTTCGAACCAACCAGTGTGGTTCATCGTCGGGACAAGTTGAATATCTAATCCAGCTTAGCTTGTTAAATAGTATGTGCAGAGACTCCAACGGCTATATTGCCAA
>APFE031120939.1:148875-177293 GCA_000404065.3 Pinus taeda | reverse complement strand
GGTTGATTGACTCAGGTGCATCCTTTCACTTCACTCCCCATAGGGAGTGGTTCTGCGAGTATGAGAAATATGATGGTGTTGATGTCTTCTTAGGGGATGATAGGAAGGCTAGAATCATTGGACATGGAAAAGTCAAGCTGAAGTTGAAAGGTGGAAGGATTAGAGCACTTCCAAGTGTTCTGCATATTCCTGCATTGGCCAGAAATCCAATTTATGTAACCAAGATGGATGATGCATGTGTAAAAATAGTGTTCGAGAAAGATAACTGCAAGATGGTTTAGGGAGCACTGGTATTAATGCGGGGAGTTTATATTTGAACTCTGTACAAGCTTCTTGGTAGTACTATTATTAATGTGTGCAACAATTATGTGGTTCCTAAAAGTGGGGCAGAAAATCTAGTGGTCTCTGGACAAAAGACCATGCTATGGCATCAAAGTCCTGGACATATTGGAAAGAAGGGCCTTCGAATACTTCATGGTAATGGTATCGTAGAAGGTATGTCTAATTTCTCTCTGGATTTTGATTTCTGTGAACATTGTGTATATGGGAAGTAGAATCGATTGATTTTCTCCTCTAGTGCTAAGAGGGCGAAAGGGATATTAGAGCTTGTACATAATGATGTGTTTGGACCTATATTGGTTCCATCACTAGGTAATTTTGTGTACTATGTATCATTTATAGATGACTTCTCAAGGAATACATGATTATATATCCTCATGAAGAAATCTGAAGTCTTTGACATGCTTAAAGAATTTAAGGCTCTAGTGGAAAACTAAACAGAGAAGAACATAAAGGTGTTGAGGATAGATAATGGTGGAGAGTTCTGCAAGAAGGAATTTGAAGAGTTTTGTAAGAAGTGTGATATAGCACGACAAAATACTACTCCATACACACCTCAGCAAAATGGATTTGTAGAAAAATTGAACAAGATGTTGATGGAAAAGGAAAGAAGAATTCTTAGTGGTGCTGGTTTAGGACAGGAATTATGGGCAGAGGCGATGGAGAATGCATGTTACTTGGTTAATAGATCACCTTCATCAACATTGGAGGATAAGACTCCACATGAGGTATGGACTGGTAAGAAACCCTCCCTTTCACATCTGAAGTTATTTGGCTGTGATGCATATGTTCATGTTCCAAAGGAGAAAAGAGCCAAGTTGGACAGTAAATTTGAAAGGTGCATATTTATTTGATATAAGAATTGTTTAAAAGGTTATAATCTTTGGAACCTAGAAACAAGGAAGGTTGTGTATAGTCACGATGTGGTGTTTAGAGAGGTGCAAGATGTTATTAAACATGAAGTCCTACCAAATGAACCTAAGAAGATAGAGTTTTAAATAAAGGTGGAAGAATCAAACTTTACAGCAGAACATGAATCAGAAGATGAAGAGCCACAAAATCCAGTTGTGAGAAGATCAGTTTGAGAAAGAAGGAAACTAGAAAGGTATAATCCATCTGTGTTTTGTTCAAAGTTTGCTTTATCTATTACTGATGATCATCCCAGAACTATTAGGGAGGTAGTAGAATTAGAGGATGGAAAACTCTTGA
The DNA here is from genome assembly GCA_000404065.3 of Pinus taeda. Lineage (NCBI taxonomy): Eukaryota > Viridiplantae > Streptophyta > Pinopsida > Pinales > Pinaceae > Pinus > Pinus taeda. The sequence goes on along the minus strand of APFE031120939.1, from coordinate 175,745 downwards.
AAGAGGCCGTGGTTGATGAAATGGCATATTTAGACAAAAATGAGGCTTGGGATTTGGTGGAGTTGTCAACTGGAAGGAAACCCATTGGACGAAAATGGGTGTTTGATAAGAAGGTGAATGCAGAAGGCAAGGTGGAGAAATACAAGGCTCAGTTGGTAGGAAAAGGTTATTCCCAGGTGCCGGGAATTGATTTTGGTGATATTTGTCTCCTGTTGCTAAGGTAGCTTCTATTAGATCACTTTTATCTGTTGTTGTTGCTTTTGATTTTGAGGTAGAACAAACGGATGTGAAGACAAAATTTCTTCATGTGGATCTGGAAGAATAGATCTACATGAACCAACATGAAGGCTTTGCAGTGAAGGGAAAGAAATATCTAGTATGCAGGTTAAAAAATTCTATGTATGGGTTAAAATAGTCACCAAGGATGTGGTATCATAAATTTGATACATTCATACGGGGACTTTCCTTCACCAAAATAAAAGCGGATCGCTGTGTGTATTTTAAATTAATTGGTGACTATGTTATTTATCTGGTCTTGTATGTGGATGATATGTTGTTGATTGAAAATGACAAAGAAATTATCCAGGATTTCAAGACCCAATTGTCCTCCAATTTTGACAAGAAGGATCTTGGTGCTACAAACTATATTTTGGGCATGGAAATTAAACGAGATCGGGCAAAGAGGAATCTTTGGTAAACCAAAGGAAGTATGTCGAAACGATACTGCAAAGGTTTAATATGCAGGATAGTAAACCGATGAAGGATCCTATTCTTTTAGGTGTAAAGTTATATGTTAAACAATGTCCCAAGACACAAGAAAAGGAAGAGGAGATGTCTCGTGTTCCATATGCAAGCGCATTCAGTGGCCTGATGTATGCAATAGTCTGCACTAGACCAGACATTGCACATGCAGTGGGAATATTGAGCAAGTTTATGTCAAAATTGGGGAAGGAGCATTAGACAATAGTGAAGAGGGATTTTAGGTATTTGTGTGGCACTAGTGATTATGGTTTGTGCTACCAAGGAAGACTAGGATTGGACAAAGTTTTGGATATCCATGGATTTGTTGATGCAAACTAGGTTGGAGATATGGATTAGAGAAGATATACAAGTGGGTATGTGTTTAACCTATTTGGAGGTGCAATCAGTTAGATGAGCAAGAGACAGTCTGTAGTGGCACTTTCAACTACAAAGGAAAAATACATGGAAACCACTCATGCAAGAAAGGAAGCATTTTGGTTGCAGAGATTGTATTCAAGTATGGGGTTAGTACGATGAGATATAACGATAGATTTTTATAGCCAAAGTGCAATTTTCTTGGCAAGGAACCTTGCTTATCATTCAAATACAAAGTAGATTGATGTTTGGTATCACTTTGTGAGGGATATGGTTCAGGACAAAAAGGTGTTCCTGGTAAAGGTGGACACTTTGAAGAATGTTGCAGATGCATTGATGAAGTCTGTGAGCACTTAGAAGTTTTCTTGGTGTAGAGAAACAATGGGCGTTGCAGGGTTGGACCAATGACTAAGCTCTCTTGTGACCCCCTGTGTGGAAACAAAACAACAAGTTGGAGAATATTGGGTGTGTTTTATATTATTTCCATGACTAGCCCCATGCGTGAAGTGGGAGGTTAGAGGTGGGGTGGTGGTCCCCCCTTCATTGCATCGAGCGTAGTGGGGGGGTCACAGGGGGGCAGAAGCCCCCTTATCAGGGGTTTTGTAGGGGGTGGTAGGCCCCCTACATGAGGTGTGGGGCAACTCCCCAAGAAATGTTTTTTGGACCCTATATTAGGTGGATGGACCTACCTATGTTTTTGTGCATTTTTTTGCACATGATTTTGGGCATAATGGTTTTCTTTCCATGGTATTTTGTAGATCCGGTCAAGGGAACTATGGTTATGTTCTAATCCATTGTTAATGGATTGGGCTTTATGAATGCTTCAGGATGTATATACATGTATTATGACATTGAAAGGAATATAATGAAAAATCAATCTGGTAGTACCGATTTTTGGATCCTGGGAAAAATATATATGTATATCTATTTTATGTTGTATGATCTCGCTATTGTTTATTGTCTATTTTTAGAATTTGTATGCAGGTAATTTATGTATGGCGTTAAAACCTACACACAATGGGGGCCATCACTAAAAATAAAATTCCTTGCTCATGAAACCCATGAGACAAGAATTACAATAATAATTTTATTTTTCTTCTTTTCATCAATTACATAAAATCACAATTACACGTCATTATGAAGACAGAACCTAGTTACTCTTTTCAATACTCCCTCTTAACTAGGGAGGTATTCATAATGGTACTTGGTCATTCTCAATCTGAATAATTTCTCATAAGAAGATTTGGATTGGTAACCCATTTGTTTAGCAGCATATCAACCAACATTGTCACATGGGAATGCCTTGAATAATATCTCTTTCTCTCCATGAGATCCAAGCACAATGCTGGTGAGACTAATGATGTATAGACACCCTCATCAATGTCTCTCTCGAAGCATACCCCACATGGGTTCTCAGGGTGTTTTGCTAGGACTATTCTTATCTTGGATTCCCAATCCTCAAATAATATTAGTCCTTTATGACTACTCTTATCTTGGATTCCCTAACTCATCCTCAACGAGTATTGGATGTTAGATGTTTACCCAATCCTTCATTCTATCTTCCCAAGTGAAGACAAGAATGATGTGTCTATCTCTCCCTCTTTATTAGAGAGGATATATCTATTCCAATAAAGGAATGTACTCATTCCTTCAAAAGGAATGTACATAAGCTCCCTCTTAGCTTAGGATTTTCTAAGTTTCTTCCAAGTAAGAAACTTGTTTGCAGGCTCCCTCTTAATTAGGGACCTATAGAAGCTCCTCAAATGGAATTGATGGGACAAGTAGCTGCTTGAAGAGCTCCTCCTCACAATGTCATGAACTTCTTTTTGTTATCTAGGAGTCTTCATGTTTGGGACTTCTACATTGAGCAACGACCATCCATCAATTTCATCCATGAGTTAGCCATGTCATCATCAAAAAGTAATCCATTAGTCCATATCTAGCCATGCCATGTTGCTTTCTTCATGCCATGTGTACTTAAGGATCTTTCATCCTACTACATGTGCATCAATGGTGGAAGAAATACATAGATCTTGCCTTGAAATCCCTGCATAAACCCATCTAGATATTTGTTCAAAATAAATGAACATTAAAATCAACATTACCTTTTTGATGGTATTTCATCATTACATCTTCTAGTTTGCATCAGCATACTGCATATGTATCGACACATCTCCCAATGATATATGTTGTCAAGGATATTTTTGTATTTCAGACTCCATCATATTCTTGATACCTTCCATGGAGACATTCTAGTAAATCTTTTTTCCTTTCACATGTTGATTTTCTTTACCATGGTTGCATACTCCACAATCTCTTCCTTCCTTTCTTCACACATTTCATTCCTAGGAGCTTCCAATCAGATTTCCTCAAATGTAGTCAACCACCTCATACTTCATATGAGGATATAATATGTTGATTTCATCTAGTGAATGTGTGACCCATTCATTCCTGCATCCCTTTGAGGGAGGAGATCCTTTCTTTTGATGATGCTCTTAAGATTGAGCATTGCAACCATAAGACATGACTTCCACAATATCAAATGTAAGCATACATACCTCATTTTTCCTTTGGGTAATCCAAACTCCCTACAACAACTTCCTTGATTGAAAGAGTTTCAATCCCTTGATCTACTTCATTTTAATGTCATCATACCATCATCTCATGAATTCCACAATTTTGGAATTCTTTATGAAACATTTTCTTCCCCTTATGATCTTGGAACCTTTCAATGAAGATTCCATCAGAGAATCTTGAGGATCTAAAGTATCTCCATCAGCAGATTTTTCCTTTTAATAGATGTATGATGAACATTTTACTAGATGACCTTTCAATTTATGTTTCCAATGAGATTCACAAGAGATATATCCTTGAATTCCATAGATTCTAACTATCTTTCATGCTTCTCTATGATCATGTCCTGAGCTCTTGCTTTCAATGCTACTATGATGACTTGATGCATTCTGTCATTTTTATTAATGAATCATGATGGCCATATCTTACAACAGAAGACTTAGGAACTTGAAAATAAATTAGGTGAGGAAGACTATCTCAGTCATAGTAGATATCTCTTACTTTCTCTATCTTGGATTTCTTCTTTTCATATTCCTCCACTTCTTCGGTGATATGAGCTTCTTCTCTTCCTCTTTTGTTATTTTCCTTCTTGATGTTAGGAAAATATCGTTTGTAGTTCCCATATTCTTGACACCCATTGTATTGAATCTTAGACATGTCCCTTTTCCTTTTCCAAGAACGAAACTTTCCAACTCTCCCTTTCTTCTTATCATTGTAGCATAAGCTTGACTATGCTCACCTTCTCCCACATCAGATTTGACCTTTAGTCTAGATTCTTCAATCTTGCATAGTGACCATAGATCCTAGAATGGAGTAGCTTCTTTCTTCCCATAAATAGTTGAAGTAAAGTTACCCCACTCCTCTAGTACTGCATTTAATACAAATGTAGTCATTTCTCTATCAGACATGACGTCTCCTAGATTTTGTAGTTGATCCTGTATTTCAGATATCCTCATAAAGTATGAGCCTATTCCATCTTCCCTTGACATATTTAGCTTGTATATTTCTTTCCTTAATGAGATGACTTCTCTAGCAGTGCTTACGTAATAGAGCTCTACCATTTTGTCATAGATTTCCTTTGAATTTTCAAGTTTGGATACATATGGGATGAGGGGATTCTTGATAGATTCTATGAGAATCCTTTGAGCCCTATATTCTCCTTTTATATACTTTACAAGAGGTTGAGAGTCCTCCTTTCTTGGTTTAGTGATATATCCTTTCACATGTTCCATAACCTCATTGTCAATGAGATTCAGACCTTTCCTTTTCTTTCATGCAAGATAGTTTGAATCCCCAACCAATTTGTTTCTTTCCTTGCAAAAAGACATTTTAATAGATTCAAATACCTACTTGATAGGGTGCTCCTTCTCTTTGTTTCTTCCTCGATGTTGATGATGATATATACGATAGAAAACTTCTCCTTGATGAGGATAATTTTATTCAAGAGTGATATTTGATCCCAAGGAGAGTGATACCTCTTTGGATCCTTTTATGAAGATCAATGATGACTTCTTGGTGATGTCTTCAATGGTAAGGACCTTGATTCGTAGATCTCTTCAACTTGGCCTTATTTTCTTGATGATGATCCCAAGACTTCTTTGTAGACTCCTTCTTTGATCTAGGGTTATAATGCTTCCTTTGTAGATATTTTCTTGAAGATGATCTTTGATTTGATGCCTTCCTCGAGATTTGATCCTTGAGTATCCCTTGATAAGATTCCCTTCCTTGAATTTGTTCCCATATCTCTAAAACCATATTGAGAAAACTAGGGCATATAGATTAAGTAATTTCTCTTTTATTAGTAACTTCTTGTGAGTTCTTTTTACTTCTTTAGATGAGGATATTCTTTTACTTAGGTTATTAGTGTTCTTCTTCATCAAACAACTACCAATGCATAAATCATAAAGAGGCAAGAGAAACATAATATAGGTTATCAGCCAAGGCCAAAACCTCTCAATATTTGAGAGGAAAGCACAAACAAATTCTTCTTCTTATAGAGATTCCAATTGACGAATACCAAGATCAAGACCCTTAACCTATTTTCCTCTCCAAGACCAAAACATAAGTTCACTTCCACTTCTCTTCATGCCCAAGTCAATACTATTCAAAATTCTACTTCTTCCTTCTTTTAGGCTACATTTCAATCTCAACTTCCTTCTGCTTCAGAATGCACTGTGTTTTGACCCTAATTGCAGCGCATATGGTGATTTAACCTCATCATGTTCTTTTCTTTGACTGGAAGGCTTTATTCTTCATCTCATATTTCTTAAATAGTCCTTGATTAGGCCTTTTGCACAACAAGGAGATCTTTAGCCCTTTTTTTCAGTAGTAACCCTCTCCTTTCCTCTCATGTGTGGAGATCATCCCTAAAAATAGTCCCAAATAGATTTTATTCTAATTTTCCTCCTTCGCTTGGATAGAGATACTTCTTATGATATCTTCGCACTCCTTTTTCTTCCTTATACCTTGACCGAATTGCAAACCACTGAAAAATACTTCTCTAAATTTCTGTTCTAAAATGGAGTTTGAACGTCCCTATTTACAGTTGTTTCCCAAGCTAATTATCCAACTTGACAGGAGGATGAGCTAACATGTCCATTTGAGAGATTATATTATTCTTTTGAAGATGACTTGAAGGAGGTGACTTTGTCTTGGTCTTGGAGGGCCTTCTTATACTTTTATGACTCATACAAAACTGTAATGTGCCCAAGAGGTGTACTTCATACATGAGATAGACTCAAATTGGCTTTTATGACTAGATGACATCCTAAAGGTTCACAATGGGATCCATCACTAAAAATTAAATTCCTTGCTCATGAAACCCATGAGACAAGCATTACAATAATAATTTATTTTTTTTCTTTTTATGAATCACATAAAATCACAATTACACATGTAATTATGAAGACCAAACCTAGTTTCTCTTTTTCAATAGGTTTTACCAGAAATCTATGGAAATTAGCGCATCTCATGCAAAACCATGCTAGGAGACAACACTGAAAAATCCTTCTCTTCAAATGTAGTGGAACCACCTCTCAAAAGAGGTAGGAAATCCAATAAGGAAAAGAAAGAACATGAAACAAATTCAAACATAGCTTTAGGATCCAAAATCCAAGTGGATATTTGCTCCAAAAGCCTCCCAAATAACACAATGTATTGTTTCTGCAATATGTAAGAATTTACACTCGTAAACATGTAGAAGGTCTCAATTGTAGTAATTGTGGAAAACTTTGGGATTTGTCTCCCATGAATTTAGTAATTTCCTCAGTGGAAGATCCCACAAAAAATGACAATGGAATGAATTCCCCGTATATTTTCTGTGACTGAGCACAAATTTAATTAAATCACTACTCATTTGTGTCCAAAAAAGATCAATGCCATAATTGATTTAAACAGTTAAGTTTAGTGGAAAATAAAAGTCAAAAATTAAATGCAAATGGGGGTTCAAAGTCTTTGGAGTTATTGATAGTTGTGCGATGAATTAATATCTTAGAGACCAATTAATGAAAACTAATTTGATTCCTAATATTTATTAATGTTGTAGAATGTGTATGTTCCTTCTTTACATCTTTATTACCTTATGTGGTGTTTTTCTTCCACTAGAATTGATGTATGTAGTAGTAGGTTTTAATTTTAAATTACAAATTTTCCTATGTGACATTTATTGCAAATAGTACTTGTGATTTGGAGTAAAGTACCTTCATAGGTGCTCCATCATTTTTAGGGAACACATTCACGCATTCTCTATTTTCCAGTTCCATTAACTATTTCATTCTACGGGTGAAAAACTTAAATTTTATTTTTCTCAAGTTATTAAAACCCCGCTTCCTCTTATTTTGCTTCTTTCCATCATACTTAATTATGAGGTCTACAACCCTCAAAATGTTTTCCATTTTGGTTGAAAGTGATGAGTTTCTTAACTAGAATGAGTCATTTCATTATTCATATTCCCACTCCAACTAGTTATTTTTAAAGTTTTCATGAAGTTTTGAGTGATTTCCTAAGCAGTGACTCCCTACAACCATGAGTTGTCTCAAGGGTTACAACAATAATTTCTTTGAATTTTCACACAAGCCTCTCTGCACAAGTCAAACTAAGAAACATCTTTCATATCCTCATACCTCTTTCTTTCAAAAAACCAACTAATATTAGCACTAAACATTGCAACCTCGAAGGGATCAACTCTTCCCTCAATCAGAGAGAGAATGAATGCTTTCCTAAATCCTTTGTATGAAGTTTTGCACCTTCACCTGTAATATTTCTCGATAACCTTTATTTCACTAATAATTAGTTCATATGGATCAATTATAGTGCCGAACATAATGAATACTCATCAAAATTGTCAAAATGTTGGGAACTAAAATAAAAGTTTTGAATATTCAAGAATTATGAAAATGTTGAGAAATAATTGAATCCTACGTGTTGAGTGAAGAAAACCATTGGATTAAGGGAATGTGTTGATGGTGTTGGACCCACCAACATGTCATAGGATCTCCCCAGTAAGAAGTCTCAATTAGGCCTCAGGTCGTTTGGTGTAGAAGTCCCAGCAGTGGGTCGTACAGTAATGCCTTAACCGTAGTTTCGCACAGAGGCAAGTAAGATGCCCCTATTGGTAGCAAGGGTGTCACATATGTAGTAAGCCAAGGAAGGTGCATGAGCAGTTCTAACACACGGAGGGTGAGGTGAGTGCGCCCCTTGGAAACCTGTGATAACATGGAGTCAAGAAGGGAACACACGAGAAAAGATGCATCACAACATGGAAGGAAAGTAAGCTAGAAATCCAAAGTGATGTTTAAACCAACAACACATTTTAGAAAGATTCATACATACATATACAGAAATAGCTACACATGCATGCGTAAGCAAACATATACATATATCATTTAGAGTACTCAAGATAGCTGAAATACAATACAACATATGCATGAAACATGTTGGCTCTATTATATTAAGAAGTGTAAGTTCCAATCATACAATACATCCATGTCCAACCACTAGTTCTAACAGCGGAACATTATAGCCACAATCACTTGCTCCTCCAAAAAGATATACTAGCTCTGTGCAGTGGAGAAGCCAAGGCTCATTACAATACTGTCCAAGCTTTCTCTAAGGTACTCCTATCAGAAGCTTGGCTGACCAAAAGCCTTTACAATGAGTTATGAGGGACTATTTATAGAAAAGGGTGGGGTGACCCTTGACATTCCCCTTTGTGACAGTTCATCTACCCTCATGATTCTTCATCTACTCTATGACTGTTACATCCAACTATCGACACTTGAACTTACAACTGATAAGACGTTACATTACAATGCACACGTACCCATGTGAGACAAAATGTCTTGAGAAAGACATGAAATATATCACTATGACTCGGACAACTGTTGGAAGACCAGCTCTTCGACATCCTCACGATGGTCGACAGTAGCAAACTGATGTCAAGCTCAGTAGTCCATGATGGTGTCCGTGAACTCTAAGGTGACATATTTTTGGAAACGAACTCTTACCTCCATAGCATCTGGGTACACTACTTGGGATCCTCTATACAACTCATTTAATAGCACGCACATCATTCTCTTGTGTGCGGTTGGACCAAGAACATACTTGTGCATGGTGTCTGTACTCATTAATAAGTCTCGACTCATGACTATGCACATCAACTTGTGAAAGTACGAGTGAAGCTCTAGTCAGAAATGTGCCTTTGTCTTTGCCTCGGTGAGTGTCCCAGTAGATGGGATCGCATGTGCATGCACAACAACATCCATACTCTTGAATACATGTGCATGGGAATCATGTAGACTAGTGATGAGCTATGGGAGATCTTCAGAGTTTTGATCTGAATCCAGATGCGTGGCTTCAGCTCGATCGCTCTAGGCTTCATCATCTTAGGCAAGTGATGCGGGGCTCCCTTGTATCTCATCATCCATATTTTCATGTAATCAACAACAACATGAACATTCGAGAGGATACATGCTCTTCTAGCACATCGTTGTCGACAACTGTTGAGATGGACGATTGCATTGTGCACAGTACCAAACTTGGAATACAATGCCCACATGAGCATGTCAAGGGACAATACTTCATCCATTATTTCCTTCTTCAATTCTTCTCTGGTGGATGTTGTAACCAGTTCTCCTCCCTTCTTGGCTGTCTGTAGCTCCTTAGCCATTTTCTCATTTTTAGCTATCAGGAAGTGAACACTCGAGCTAGTGGCTTCAACATATGCTCTGGTAGCATTGGCCAATGTTGTTGGATTCTTGCGCACATCAGACACGATCATTCGTTCCTCAAACTACGGAAAATATGTATGATCCTACGGAGTTGACACTCTACGAGATTTCACAGCTCTATGTTGAGACTCGTCAAATGAGATGTTTTGCATCTCTCCTTCTGACTGATCTCCAAGGATTTTAGTGTCTCCTTGGTTGCTTGGGACTTCCTCTTCTTCTGGATGTGGTGAAGCTAATGGATCAACCTCTTGGTGGTGAAGCATGAGGTCAATATCTTGCTCTAACTCCTATTGCTCCATATCCATATCCATCTGTTCAAGTTCTTGCCCTATCTTCTGAGAAAAGTCTTGATCCTGTGATGGTTCACCCTGTCTTCCTGATGCCAGCTATTCTGATGAGTCTACTATCTGTATGGGCAGAGTTTCATCTATCTACCAAAGTTGTGCCCCCTGTTGTACATGTTCTTGTGGGGCTTACTTCTCCTGTCTGCGCAGCTCCTGTTCCCTCTGGAGTTGCTCCTTCAACTCATGCAACTCCTTCTTTTCTTCCTCCATTCTTCATTTATCTCTCTACCTTTGCATGTTTCTCTTGTCGTATTGTTTCCTCTTTTCCTCTATTGCCAAAGTTGCTTTCTGCACAAGTGGATTTTCTCAGAACTTGCATCTTTTTTCTTCCTCCATGGTGTCAAAAATCTTCCTCTTGCCCTTGTTGCACACTAGTATGTTCACCTCTGCTGCTGTTGCTACTTTTGGTGCTATCCGGGATGCTGCTTCGCTATACATTCCACAGTGAGGCCGACCGGTTCATTGATTTTGGAGGGGTTGTAACAATATCTCCACGGGTCTTCCTCTACCCAATGACATGCTCAGTGGATCAAGTTAAACTATACTCTCGCGCAATGATCTTTCACAAGATAATGCAGGTCATACGGATTGTAACTTTGGAGGTCGAATGGATACTTCTTCCTCTGCTCTGCCTCGACATCCACATGCTTGATACTCCATATCTCATATAACCCAATCCGCAACGGAAGAACGGGCCAAGGTGCCTTATTCTTCTGATGCATCCTAGTTGTCAATCCTACAGAGATGTGATAACTTCTTGCATGATGAGCTTGTCCAAGGAAAACTTTGGTAGAACATGCAGAGGCTTCTCCGCGCTGTACATTCGTATGAAGGTGCCGGACGGTGAGGCATACCAATCAGGTATGTCAATCAATGCCTCCATTTCTGCCTTCAACATGCAGGGTGGATCCTATTCGAATATCATCTTGTACACCAAGGTGACAAAATGATCAGACAACTGTGTGATAATTCCTCTAAAGCTGCATTCGAACAACATCTTCTAATAAGTGTTCACAGAGGTCTCTATTGGTGTCCATGCCCACTTCAAGCTTGGAAACTCTTGACGGGCACAAATTGCATCCAAGATGTAAGCGGATATGTATATTTCTACTTGCATACCTTTGGGTGGCTATCAAGCCCTTGCTACTTATTCCTTTAGCTGGTGAGCTGACATGTCAGACCAGTTGCATGCTTTGCCTTCTCTGGCTAGTTGGTCCAACGCAATCACCTAACTCTGTGGGAAGGTTTTCATGCCTTCTTGGCCATATAGTTGACATGCAAAGATGACCAAGTATTGATACACCTTCTGCAATATCTTCGTATTGTAGCCCTGGTTGGGTGTCATCCTCAATTTACTTATCTCCTTCACTTAGTTCATCAAAATGTCTCTGGAGTTGGCATTGTTGCTGGGTATGTTGAAGGGAGTCTCCATGTCAATCACGGGATTGCACATCTGATACATATCATCATAATCCTGCGCCTTGAAGGTAGCAATCTCTATCCCATTGACACTTCTCAATGTCATCGTCTCAGGATTAGTGTGCGAGGCAATTCAATGTATCATGTCAGCGCATGGGAGCACAAGATACCTACATGTAGTCTGGTACAAGTAGGACTTGTGGATGTTCACATAGACTTGATGACCTTTGAGGTCTTCCCCAAATGTGCCTACAAATGCATAATTGACCCCTTGTCATTGCAGCTTGATGTCCTTGTCTACAATCATCTTGGTGTCTTCAAAGATCGACAGAATTGTAGACACTCGCTCAACTGCTACTCCAATTGCACCTCCGTCACTGTCCTTTGATCCTACTCTCCTGGAGGCCATTGATCCTAAACTGCTAAGAGGTGAATGAACACTTGCTAGATCTGGAGACAAAGCGACATGCATGGCAAGAAATCTATCAGTGAAAACTAAAGAAAAATGAGGAACAACATTCAACATACCCAGGGATTGACTGGAAAGGATTGCACAATTTTTCCTAGGAGGTTGGGAGACTGGCTGCTAGAACTGCGCAAAAGGAAGTTTGGGCTATCTGGGGAGGTTGGATGGCTGCTGGAATTGCTCAAAGTGCAATCAAATCTGGCCTGTTGGTTGTTGTAACTACACAATTCGCAATTTCAGTTGGAAATGGCTTCAGGCCTAATGACTACATTGGGCAATTCTTTGGGCCAGTAGTCACTGTCCCTTAGAATTGTGCAATGCAAGACTATAGGATAGTCACTAGGAAGAAATGCACATTTCCTAAGAGGAAGAGAGAGCCTTCCCTCTCAGAATTGTGCAATGTTGTCTTGGTGAGGTAAAGTACAGGCTAAGGCTACCCATACCCGTCGACGGGCAACTGAAAGCAAATGTGACTGTGAATGCATGGCGATTCTAAGTGAAAGTGGGAGTGAATGATCGTGCGTGCAAATAGTGAATGAAAGCTTCATAAATCAGAACAACATGCATGTGGGTGAAGTGAGTCGCCAAATCAGTGACTGTTTGTGAAAAACAGTTTCATGCATGTGAGAGCAGTGAGATGCTAATGAAAACTGAAATAGTTCTAGTACAAGCTAGTATTCATGTACATGACAACAAGCCTTCACAGAAATCAAGAAAACGACACTCACACAAGAGAAAACACAAAAAGTGACAAAAATGTTGCAAAAGACAAGTTAAGTGAACTTACCTATGAATAGTTGAGCTAGATGTGGCGAAGACTCCTAGATGTGCTATGGGATGTTAGAGCTCCAAGATCAATGTGAAGAAGTGAGCTCTGAAGCATCAAATAAAAAATTTTGAGGCTCGTGAAGTGCATGCCACAAATCTAGGAAAAAGTGACACTTAGAAGAAATATTCTAAAAAGATCTTTGCATGTAACCTCCAATTGCTAAGAATAGATCCCTAAAATATAGGGATTCTTTTTGTATGTTTCTTTTTTCTATTCTGGGAAAAAGTAGCCCATGCATGCAAGTCAAGTTTTCTCGGTCTCGGGTGGAACTAATCAACTCAATAGCACATGCAACAACCTCCTCAGCTGGGGGGGGAATGCGCATTTCTGGGAAGGAGCTGGGCTGGCTACCCAGAAGGTTTGTGCCATGTCCAGGTTGAGCAGCTGATTGTTGCCCAGAATTGTGTAGTTTATGGGCTGAGCAGTCCTGCTAAGAGGAATTGCGCATTTTCTCAGTGAAGCTTGACAGGTAGATTTGCGCAATTCTAGAGCCCAGCAAGCTGCCAGATAGAATTGCAGAATTTCTGGAGGGAAGGTTGGTTCCCATCTAGAACTGTGCAATTTCTTGAGGGAGTTGCTCAACCTACAGCTGGACCAAGACCGGAGAAACAACATGTGAGGTGGATGCAACGACCTCTCATGCGCAGGCTGGCTGTCTGCTAGAGAATCATTGAAGCTTGTGTACTTGACAAGGCAAGACATGTTGTTGAGGATGGTTTGTAGGGAGGCTCCAAAACAAAGCTAAGGAAAAATTTTGGAGGGTGGTTGTAGCCGCTACAACACTTGGCAACACACTGTTAGAACTCCAGCTCTTTGAATGGACCTTGCTCATGAAAAAAAAGTCTAACACCTCCGGAAGTATTGTTCAGTTCTCAATTCATCTTGGTTTCCACATTTTCTTGATTGTAAGATGTAGCATCTACCAAGCTCTTGGTTGATTGACACACATTCCAAGCCAGGGAAACACAGTTGTTTCAATTGGGGTTGAGGGGTATATTGGTGCACAAGCAATATAGTTGTTAGAATCTTAGTTTCACCTCTGGTGTTGCTCCACTACCAGCAGGCCTGGACAGTACCCCGACAGAGTCATGCAGGAACACAAGCATCACTCTGCTACCAGCGAGCCTGGCCAGTACTCCAGTGGAGTGACTTGCATCACCTCTCTGCATTGGATGCCTTTCTCTTCTTTTGTCTTATTCTTTTTCATTTTTCAAAATTTTCACTTTTTATTTTTTCATTTTCATTTTCATAATTGTGCATAACTCTTATTCATTTCAAAGGTGGAAGAGGGATCCTGACTTATTGAGAGAAGAAGAGGTTGTTCCTTCATAGAAGTAGTTTATTGTATACCTATGACGTTCTTGTTAAGGTTTTGTCTCTTACCTTACTCTACTTGACTGAGCTGACAAGGGTTAACCCAAAAACAACTTACTAGAGTAGTTGACACTATTGATCGTGCAAGCGTTGTGTTTTCACCAAGGTTCACTTTGAACAGTACGTATTTTCCATCAATGTATCTTGGACCAAAAGTAACAAGTTCTTCACACAGAGGCAAGATAATAGATAACCAAGTATTGAGAGCTGCACAAGGCCTCTTGTACTTTACCCAGCTTTTTTCAAGTGTTCTGCACGGTTTCATGCAAAACTAACCTACGAAAAAAACAATCAAACAAACAAAACAAAGCAAAGCAGAAGCAGAAGTAAATGTGAAATCAAAGTGAGTAATCAAACATGCAAAGCAAGAAATCAAATAGGCATGAAAGAAAACATACTAAAAGCAAACACTACTCCTACTCCTAGGCTAATGGTTCATGGGCCTGTTCACGTGAAGTGATATTTCCAATGCACCCACCGGTGCATTGGTTGAATCATGTTGGTGAAAGCTTGGTCCATGAGCAACCTAGTTGTGTGAACCAACAAACAAGAAAGATATAACAATGAAGACAAACAAACTTCATGTTTAAAAGTGTCCATAGGACATAAGTGAGTGCAAGTACATGACATGTGGTCCGTGGACTTGCCATGGTGTTGTGCAACGTTGTGCATAGCTTTGAAGCATACACATACTCTTGATTGTGACATGCAAGCAAACAAAAGAAACAAAGACAACTTGTGTCGTGCACATGTGCTTGTAATGTAAGATTCCTTCAATGCATGAATGATGGGATCATGCAGTTCGAGTGGAGGAAGCATGATCTGTGTGTGTTATTGATCTTTAATGCATACACATGAGTGATGAGGAGCCTCGGGTGATTGAAAATTTTCCTGATTGGAAGTGACCAGCCTCAGGATAGTGAGGGTCTGACATAACCATCAACTCGAGCTGAAGTACCTCGACAATATTGGGTGTTTCGACTCCATTGTCAAATAGATCATTATAAACATGTGGCTTCAAAAAATCATTTGCGATGGAATCACCATCATGATCGAATATGGGAGTAAATGGATCACGACAGCCACGATTAGAAAAATCATTGATTTCATCAACATCCTCATGATCTAATAAATCAAATAGAGGGGTAGATGAGAAGTGGACAAATTAATCCTTGTGTTTTCAAAAAAGGCAGATGAAAATTCAAGTGGATTTTCAATGAATAATTTATCCTCTTTGGTATCAGATGATGGACTAACATCCGGTGTGTCCTGCGAGTGATCAATAATGGGTGAATCCATAGAAGAAGATACACATGCAAAATCAGGGATGGAAGGTTCACCAAGGATGTCAAGAAAGAATGGAGGAGGCTTGGGTAGAAGGGAGTCATCCTTCGCCGAGTGGTGATGCTCAAGCTCCCAGTCATACTCTTCATGAATGACAGTGCATGTTGTTTGTGCAACACCAACTCTGTCAATGGCTTGATCCTCATTCACAACAAGTGTAGAGTCCAGAAGGGAAGAACAAAAGATAGTAGCATCCAGAGGATCATCCAATTATGAAGACGGAGGTTGTGGTACAAAATGCATATGACAACTCGATGGCCTCACAAACAAATATGCGCAAAAATTAAGCGGAGTGATGTTGGGAGAATGTGACAGCTAAACAGGTGTGTGAGCATGATATCCTGCATCACTCTGTAGTGGTGGAGCTATTTGATGAGGGGACGACGGGAAGTCACTTGTGGTAGTCATTGTGTTCATCTGTGATTGCGCAACTCCATCACTGAAGTATGCTGAGCAAGGCTTGACCTAAAAATTCTTCTTGGGATGAGTTGATTTATTAAGAAATTACTTGAATCTATCCCAAAGATAAAAAAAAAATCATCTAGATCTTCGGAGCTTGAAACTACAAATCATGGAAACGCTGCTAAAATTCCATAGGCGATTCATGCGGAGCCTTCCATTGTTGTAACAATTTTTGGTCAAGATATTTTGGATCAAAATGATAGAAAGTATCTTCGCTGATATCATAGAAGTTCTAAAGTGAGTTCATGCTGTTAGCCAGTAGGATGCATAGCCACCAATGTGGGGATTTTTGAAGTGTGTATGCGAGTAGAAGACTAGCCTATTCGTCATAACATCCATCTTCCTCATGAAGCATGGCAAGGAAGTCATGTAAGAACTGAGGCTAGGCCACTTCGCCTTCACCATCATATGTGTATGTGGACAAGAGAAAAAAAAGCTCCCTCCAGATGGTAATAAGTTTGGCATGCAAAAAACATCATGGAGGGTTGAGAGTGCAAGATTCCATGATAGATATGCAAAGGTTCAAAACAGGATGAGAGGACTCATTGTGTCATTTGCCCCTCCCTCTAGCACCAGAAATGTTGATGGTGTCAGGGGATCTCCTCGATAAGAATTCCCAATTAGACCTCAGGTCATTTTGTGTAGGAGTCCCAACAGTGGGTCGTACGGTAATGCATTGATCGCATTTTCACATAGAGGCAAGTAATATGTCCCTGTTGGTAGCAAGGGTGTGACATATGCAGTAAGCTAAGAAAGGTGCATGAGTGGTTCTAACAAATGGAGGGTGAGGTGAGTGCGCCCCTTGGAAACCTGTGATAGCATGGAGTTAAGAAGGGAACATATGAGAAAAGATGCATCACAACATGGAAGGCAAGTAAACTAGCAAGCCAAAGTGATGGTTAAACCAACAACACATTTAAGAAAGATTCGTATATACATATACAGAAATAGCTATAGATGCATAGGTAAGCAAATAGATACATATATCATGTAGAGTACTTAATATAGTTGAAATACAATACAACATATGCATGAAACGTGTTGGCTCTATTATATTAAGAATTGTAAGTTCCAGTCATACACTACATCTATTTCCAACCACTAGTTCTGACAATGTAACATTATAGCCACAACCACCTGCTCCTTCAAAGCGATATACTAGCTCTGTACAGTGGAGAAGCCAAGGCTCGTTACAATACTATCCAAGCTTTCTCTAAGATACTCCTATCAGAAGCTTGGCTGACCAAAATCCTCTACAATGAGTTATGAGTGAATATTTATAGCAAAGGGTGGGGTGGCCCTTAACATTCCCCTTTCTGGTAGTTCATCTACCCTCATGACTCTTCATCTACTGTATGACTGTTACATCCAACTATCAACACTTGAACTTACACCTGACAAGACATTACATTACAATGCACATGTACCCAATGTGAGACAAAATGGTTTGAGAAAGCCATGCAAGACATCACTATGACTTCGACAACTGTTGGAAGACCAGCTCTTCGACATCCTCACGATGGTCAACAGTAGCGAACTGATGCCAAGCTAGGTAGTTCGCGATGGTGTCTATGTACTCTAAGGTGACATCTTTCTAGAAATGAACTCTTGTCTCTATAGCATCTGGGTACATTTCTTAGGCTCCTCTATCCAACTCGTCTAATAGCATGCACATCATTATCTTGAGTGTGGCTGGACCAACAACATACTTGTACATGGTGTCTGTGTTGATTGATAAGTTTGGGCTGGTGGCTATGTGCATCAACTCGTCAAAGTACGAGTCAAGCTCTAGTAGAACCTGTGCCTTTTTCTTCACCTGGGTGAGTGTCCCAATAGATGGGATCACATGTGCATGCATAAAAATATCCATACTCTTGAATACACATGCATGGGAAGCCTGTAGAATAGTGATGAGATGCGAGAGATCTTCATAGTTCTGGATCTGAATCTGGATGCGTGCCTTCAACTTAACCACTCTGGGCTTCATCATCTTAGGCAAGTGAAGCGGGGCTCCCTTGTATCTCATCATCCATTTTTGCATGTAATCAACAACAGGATGCACATTCAACATGATACGTTCTCTTCTAGCACATCACTGCTACCAACTGTTGAGATGGATGACTGCCTTGTGCATGTTACCAAACTTGGAATATAATGCCTACATGACGGTGTCAAGGGACAATACTTCACCCAATATTTCCTTCTTCAATTATGATCAGGCGGATGTTGTAACCAATTCTCCTCCCTACTTGACCATTTGTAGCTCCTTAGCCATTCGCTCATTTTCAACTATCAAGAAGAGAACACTTGAGCTAGTGGCTCGACATATGCTTTGGTAGCATCTGCCAATGCTGCTAGATTCTTGCGAATGTTGGACATGATCACTCGTTCCACAAACTTTGCAAGAGATGTATGATCCTCTGGAGTTGACACTCTGCGAGATTGCACAACTCTATGTTGAGACTCATCGAATGAGATGCTATGCATCTCTCCTTCTAGCTGATCTCCAAGGATTTTAGTGTCTCCTTGGTCACTTGGGACTTGCTCTTCTTTTGGATGCAGTGAAGCTGGCTGGTTGACCTCTTGGTGGTGAGGCATGAAGTCGATATCCTACTCTAACTCATGTTGCTCCATATCCGTATCCATCTGTTCAAGTGCTTGTTCTATCTCCTGAGCGAAGTCCTGCTCCTACGATGGTTCACCCTGTCTGCCTGATACTAGCTGTTCTGATGAGTCTACTATCTGTACTGATCCAAAATTGATCAAGGATCTACGAAAAGCTTGAAATTCAAAGTTACTGGATTCAAGTGGAAGCAACGCCATTGCGTAGAGATCACAGAAATGACTCCAATGCAACTTGAAACCATTAGTCCACGAAACCACCATGGATTTGGGCGCTATTCTGAAACCACTGGAATTATCACATGCAATGGTAACATTTTATGCCATGCTTCCATTGCTCCACGATGACCATAGGAGGATATGGAAATCGTTGCATCCATCGTGTTCACATGCCACAGGTCCAAACGACATGCACCGCTCCAAGCCACGGGATACCACCATCGGAGAAGTTGTAACTATATGCTAAATTTTGGAAACAATACAAACGCGTCGAAGTTTAATGTATTATGTGGTTGCTATTAATATGCCATATTTGTATAGTTTCGATACCTATGTGCATAATTTTCATTGCACCGAGAAACAAATGTAATGTTTATATGGTGCGGTTTTAAACTATAAGTTATTTTTGTAACAAAATTGCAACAAATTTCCGTGTATAGAGTTTCAAAAACTAATAAAATAGCATTACAGTGATGTGCCAGAGAGGAGAGTGAGCTTGGTTCAATCAATGCAGGAATATACAGATGAGTTTCGTACGAAGGCATTGATGTTAGATATTCCTTTGTATACTCAAGAAAATCTAATGAAATACATAGGAGGATTACCTGAGTATGTTCACAATATTGTATGTATGTTCAATCCTAATAACTTTGATGAAGTGGTAGTACAAGTGACTTACATTGAAGCAGGTGAGTTGGGATTTGGGGTATCATCAGAATTGACAACCAGAATGGAGAGCAAGGGAAAAGGGAAAGTGAAGAAAGTAAACTTCGGCAAGAAGGAGGTTGAAAATCTCTCTTGTAAACAATGCAAGAAAGAGGCCCATGATGAGGATCATTGTTGGAAATTGCATCCCGAAATGAAGCCAAAGTGGATCAAAAAAGGGAAGCAAAAGGTTGCATCAACAGCGAAACCGTTGGACCTAGAGTCAGATTCAGGCGATGAGATGCAGATCACATTATTGATTATGACTGTAAATCCGATGAACGTAATGATTCTAACAGTTCCATAGGCAAGTTATTTCATATAAGGGTTGTTATGAAATATACAAAGATCGACACATTGTTAGATAGTGGATCTCAAGCTAACCTAATTTCAGAAAAAAGTGGTTAAGAAATTGGGATTGGAAGCCATAAAGAATCATAAACCGTATACTTTAATTTGGATGAGAAGAAATCATAAATTATGAGTAACAATGCATGTTACTGTTTGCAATAACTTCTAAATTTAAGGATAGGGTGATGTGTGATGTGGTAAAACTAGATACATGTGGGATGGTCTTTGGTATCCCGTATTTATATGATAGAAAAATGATCTTTTACAGGGAACATAATCAATATCACTTGTTCAAAAAAGGAATTGAATATGTTGTACATTCTCATCACACAAAAGCATATAAATATCATTTTATAGTTGAACAGTTAAAACAAGCAGCTTATTCTAGTAAAGGTGTTGGTGTACAATCTAAAGAACCTAACCAAGAGATCATTAAAGCTAATTACAAATAAATAGCTATGCTTAAGGAATCCAAAATTGTACATCAACAAGAGTTGCAGCGTGATAAGTTGAGTTTTGTTTCAGTTATAAAACGAAATCAAGGTATGGTTTCAGCTATGTCCATACTTTCAATTTTGTTAATAGGTTTATTAATGTTTAGTGGTGCCTAGATATTAGCAATAAATATGAATGTAGATGTGGGTGGAAAAGGACTTGATATATTCTATAGTTCGTTTGTTGTGCTGATGATTGCATGGATGAGTAAAGTATACAAGTTCAAAATATAGCGGACAGATACCGACCAAATTGAAAATGGAATCCACATTTGTTTTATGGAACTTAAGCCTTTTGGAGGTCCAAAAAGTCTAAGCGGGAGGAAATGATCCGAAATTGATCAAGGATCTAGGAAAAGCCTAAAATTCAAAGTTACTAGATTCAAGTGGAAGCAACGCCATTGCATAGAGCTCGCAGAAATGACTCCAGTGCAACTTGAACGAGTGCATTTGACCTCCGAATGAATGTGGAATTGCTTGTGGAAGTTTGTTACGAAACAATTTTTTTACTGCTCAATACACGACGAAATTACAGGTTCAGCTCAGTGGCAGATCTCTAACTTCGTTTGGTTGCAAAGTGAAATAACATGGTGAATGGATTAAAAAGGTGATTTCTTATTATATACATGGTGATGGCATATGTATTAAAATTTCATAGTTTATATTAAACCATATATTAAAAATGAAATAAGCGCATTTGATTTATTATTCACATAACATACATTAAACTATATATTAAATATGTAGTGGCACAAATAAATGGTGAACGTATATTTCAAAATGGTGAAACACATATTACATGAGGTTAAACGCAAATGTTACATGATGGGTTGAACACATATAAGTTTATTGTGTAACCAAATGGTGCGGAGTTTATGGTATAACCATATGGTGCATCGTGTATGGTATAGCATGATGCGGAGTGTGAAACCATTAGTCCACGAAACCACTGCGGAGTTCGGAGCCATTCCAAAACCGTCGAAATTATCACATGCAATGGTAACGTTTTATGCCACGATTCTACTGCTCCACCGTGACCGCAGGAGGATATGGCAACCGTTGCATCCACCATGTTCACATGGCACGGGTCCAAACGACATGCACCGCTCCAAACAACGGGATACCACCATCGGATAAGTTGTAACTATGTGCCAAAGTTTGGAAATTATACAAATGCACCAAAGTTTAATGTATTATGTGGTTTCTATTAATATGCCATATTTGTATAGTTTCGATACCTGTGTGCATAATTTTCATTGCACTGAGAACCAAATGTAATGTTTATATGGTGCAGTTTTAAACTATATGTTATTAGTTACTGCCGGCAGGGACTATAGTAATCGGTTTTGGTCGGTGGGCATTAGTTTGATACGGGAATTTATAAACTTATTTTTACTTAAACCAAATTTTCGCGACATGTCACATTAACCGATGCCATATTTTATATTTCCCGATGCTTTTAACCAATCAAACAAATGTTCATCTTATTTGGCCTCAGTACGAGGTATACCGTCTGAAAAGTTAGGAAAAAAGTTAGGAAAGCAGTTCGGTTGATTAAAACAGTGTCGCCTGCCTGAAGTAATGCTATCGGAAAGATAGCATTAGTTCCCTAACATTTAATGTTAACATTTTACGGGGAAATGCTATGGCGTAGGTTAGGTTCTATGCTGAAGTTGCCACTTGTTGCCATCGGTTACTGCATGTTGCATGCTTCGGTGTCTGCATGCATGTTCTGATTCGGTGGCAGCCTGAGCAAATGTTCGATAGGCCAGGAAACTGAACTACGCCATAAAAACGAGGAGGGCCGAAGCAAGCGCATACAGCCTGAGCAAATGTTCGATAGGCCAGGAAACTGAACTACGCCATAAAAACGAGGAGGGCCGAACCAAGCGCAAGGGCGACCCAAACGCCTGATTTGAAGTTCTTTATTCCGTCGTTCTGCAATCAGAAAACGGTAAACGCCTGATTTGAAGTCGCCTGATTTGAAGTTCTTTATTCCGTAGTTCTGCAGTTCTTTATTCCATAGTTCTGCAATCAGAAAACGGTATATCTTATTAGATTTAAAAAATATTAGTAATGGTGCAAAGTAAGGATAGAGATGTTACTGAATATTACTGATCGATGAATCAGAGCCTCGCTTGGCAGAGAAGAAACAGCCGGAGCTGCGGACGGGGCCTCTCTTTCCTGCGACGATTCACATTACCGACAACTTGAACAAGCCAGTAATACACCTCTTGCCGATTCCCTCCATATATTCTTATCTGCACGAAAGAACCAACAATTTTGGCATTGAAGCTCGTAAGATCTTCCAGCAAATCTTCAATTAAAGTACGCCGCATGTAAATTAACCCAACATTATGTACATTTATTGCAGCAAAATCATTTGGATTCCCAGCTTAATTTCTGCCCTTGTTGCTTAAATGTTTAAAAAATAATTCCAACTATCATAATTAGTTCTAATTCAGTGATTTAATGTTGAATTCCCCTGTTACTGATTAATGAGAATAGTGAGTTCGTTTCATTTTTATTTTAAATTATCTTTCTGTCTTTCACCTCTACAATCTTTAACATGGTATCATGATATCAGAGCTCAGCCATTAACCAACACAATAAAGATGGCTGTAAGAATAAAAGACTTCAGATCTGGAAAAGAAAATTGTCATGCAAATTCAAAAACATTTGAAACTTACCTTCAAGCGATTGCGCAAGCCCTTCAATGTTGCGTATAATCAATTTGTGAAGATCTAATACATATGCCGCAAACTAGACGTTCTCCTGAAGGTTGTCAAGCCATCCAAATGTATCTTGGAAGCTGTCCTGATGCATTGTAACGAGTTTCTTGAGGTAGATGAAACCCTGAGGCCGAATTTGTTCTGAGACAAGATATTCGCATTCCCCCTGAAGCTAGGAGCTGATCTGAAGCAAGCAGAAACTAATTCATGGATGAGGTTGAAGAGGTCAATTCCTATGTGGGTTCATCATAAGACATAATTCATGCGAGTCTGCCCTGAAACAGAAACAGAATAGTCTGGCAAGCAAGTTCATTCTGAGACCTAGGCGAATCTATCTCGGGCCATTTAGTATCAAATCGCTAAGGAAAACAGGTTTCTGAGACTAATTCCGCCAAATTCTCGTGGACATATAGGCCGAGGTATCACTGAGGCTGCATGTCCATATTCAAGCCCTATTCTGATCCATCTTGAGGCCATTCGGTACTGTAATATCAAATGGCGGACTGTACCTACCATTTGACTTTAAAATTACTGAATAGCCGAATGACTTACTATTTAGTATTAAATTCCCCTGCCATTAGATTCTAAAATAAGTAATTTAGCTTCCTCTTCTTTGAAGGCAGCTTCTGATCGTCCATATATTTGACAATCTTCTCCTTTTCTTCACCTCGCTCGTTACAACCTGAAGACTGATCAAATTCGAGAGAAACTGCCTGGCCAAAGTTGACATACATAGACCCCAGGCACAATGGATTGAATATCGGAAAACATTATATCGGAAAATCAAGAAACATTATATCGGAAAATTCAAAGGACTGTGACTCAAGCTACAGTGCTACCAGACAGACATTACATCCTTCGTTGTCTCAGAAAGCGCGTCCCTCGCTGCCACAGAGAATGAGTCCCTCACCTCCCTACTGCCTCAAAGCATTGATCTGTTGTCGTAACATTATATTGGAAAATTCAAAGAACTGTGACTCAAATGCAAACAGCGACGGTGCTACCTTCGTTCTCTCAGAAAGGGGGTTCTTCGTTGTCTCAAAAAGGGGGTTCCTCGCTGCCACAGAGAATGAGTCCCTCACCTCACTGCTGCCTCAGAGCATTGATCTGCTGTCTCAGGTTTAGCTATGACGCCTGCATTACCCAACATTTGTTTTACACAGGCCAACACATGTAATGTGTGCGGCAAGTCTAGCGTGTATGATAAACAAGCACGTGGCTTGCATGCAATGTAACACTAGCAATCGGCAACCACCCCCTTGCATCCAGAACCATGTGGAGAATAAATATTCTTCACTCAGCTGGTATTCTTGGTTCCACCGGTAACGAGGTTTGTTTTTTTTCTTCTTAAACCATAGGTCTATTAACATATACCAACCTTTGTAATTGTATTTTTGGGTTATCATGGCATCCATTTTAATTAGGTCATTATACGGTATGCATATCTATTTGCGTTGCGCTACTGGTCGAAAGCGTGTATATATTAACATTTTATTTCAGAGAATTCATGTTATATACTTTGTACATTAGTATAATGAACAAGCCTCGTGCTACTGGTCGAAATCGTGTTTATATGAAGAGAATTCATGTTATATAATTTGTAGATTAATATAATGACAAAGCATAATTATAATAATTGGAACATCTTGGAGCTATCGAACGTGTTTATACTAAGCTTTTCGTTTAGGGAATTCATGTTTTATACTTTGTACATTAATATAATGGAGAAGCCTAATAATAAATGTTGGGCCATACGCGCTATGCGGGGAAATAGAGAGCGAATAAACACAATCGAATCGCATTGATTTAATTATTAATATTTAATTCTCTAACTAGTCTGTTCAAATATAGATACAAAATTGAGTCGTTAATCTGTTTTTAGTCGTTAATCTCATTTATTACATTTCAGTTGAACACGATAGCAATCGGCAACCACCCCTTTGCATCCAGAACCATGTGGCGAATAAATATTCTTCACTCAGCCGGTATTCTTGGTTCCACCGGTAACGTTGTTTATCAATATTCTTCACTCAGCCATGAATTCATGTTAATTTTATATATTTAAAATTATATTTATATATATATAAACCATCACATAAACCTAAACTCACCGAAACTCACCTCACATCGGACAAAAAGGCATTTAAAAAAGAACTAGATTTAGTTTATTTAATTCATTAAATAAATATTGTTACCCTGGAGTAGGGATTACACTCAGAAACACGTGAACTCCCAACAATTCATTGACTTAATTAATTCAGTAACACCGACTCGGTGGAAAGCGACCACTTTGTTCAGCTAGTAGTTTGGCTTGGTTTACCATTTCAAGGGCTTTCTATTTACCTGCAATAACTAGACCTGCTAGCATTCGTCGAGGCTCGTATTTCTGAAATGAACCACAAATTGTGCATTCGTCGAGGCTCGTATTTCTGAAATGGGCCAATATTCTGGGCTGGTAAAACACACTTTTTCGTCTTCATTTTGAACCCCCAATTTATTATGGAATTACCGGGACCCAGCCAACACCCAACTATTTGGATAGGACTGAGCCATTCTTAATTCCTCCCATGCCTTGAAGTAGTTCTTCCTTACCACAGATCAACCAAAGCAGAGAACTAATAAACCAGTCCCAGGTCAGCATTATAAGGCAGGGCAATACATATTTCCCCTCCTTTGATCTCTTCTCGCAAAGCTACTAAACTTGAGGGTGTCAACTTTAACTAGTAGACTTGGTTCATTACAGGCTCCAGGGCTTAAGGGAGGGCCTTATATAAAAATACTCCAAGCAACTGACTTCCAGGCAGGCTATTCTAATTGAAGAAGATGAAAAGTAGGTTCTTCCCATCCTTATTTTCTCTGAAGGATCTCTGAAAGGGCTTGGAGAATTGAATTTGTCAAAACAATTACAGAATCTAAGTTATCCCACTGAAAATCTCTATAATAAATGCAATATTTTTCCCAATCCTTATTTGAACACATATCATAGTATACAAACCAGCTCGGCAATAAAACCGGGTTAATCTGTAATTCAACGTGGCTTTTTTCAGCGAATAAGCTGCGTAAAGCCATCTGAGCTGGATATAGACGACCTGAAATGCAAAGCTTAGATTTTCAGAGAGGCAGGAATCTAGAACCAGTGAACTTCACTAGCCTTGAGAGAGATTTTAAAAGGAACTTAGGGGGCTATATATCTAGCCATTTGATCTCGAGCACCTTAGAAGAAGAAACCACAGCGTTGTCTTAAACCAAGTTTGGCCAGCAATGGAACGCAAAGGGGACCGTTCAACGCACAAGTGAAAAACAAGAATTTATGTAACTTAAGTGTTCGAACCCTGGAAAACCCACCGACAGCTCTTAGTCCCCAACTTATACAATTCTTCTCCTCGCAGTCCAGTCTGGAAGCAGACCCTGGAAAACCCACCGACAGCTCTCAGTCGCAGTACCTCCCTCCACGATGTAACATTCGCTTTACGCTGAGCTGAGCAGAGCGATTTGATGGCCATGCGGAACAATGCAGCTCTAGGCTCAAGTAGGCTGCTTTTCAACCGATCCACTTTGCAGGGACTAGCTGCTACGCAGCCAGTCTTGTTTT
>APFE031120939.1:125105-143066 GCA_000404065.3 Pinus taeda | reverse complement strand
ATATTTTTTTAAAATTTATCTCTGACACTGTCTCGGCAATTGTCGGATTTCTGTGCAGAGGGCGCAAATTCTTTTTTTTTTCAAATTTAATCTCCACCGGCTTTATTGGGTATATAATATTTTTTTAAAATTTATCTCTGACACTGTCTCGGCAATTGTCGGATTTCTGTGCAGAGGGCGCAGATTCTTTTTTTTTTAAATTTAGAAAATGTTCTGATTGCAATACAAAGTAAGGGTTACAAGTAATGAGATTCATTACTAGTTACGTGGTGCCATTATTTATATTGCCTGAAGACACAGTCGGTTTCTTCAATTGCCGCTCCTAGACTTGCGCTTGCTGCTTTTCCCTCAAATGCTATTCCTGGACTTGCTCTTGCTGCTTTTCTTCCCTCAAAGTAAAAGGGAAACAGAGTCGGTTTCTTGAATCCCTGCATCATGAGGATTGGCATTGTTAAAAAAAAATCAGAATTCCTGCATCATGAAGATTCTAAAAGTGGATTTGCTTTTACCTGTTCTATTTTTCTTTATTCTGACTACGTTTTTCACAAAATTAGACGGGAAGCATCAACCTCTTCACGTGAGTGTACTTTTTCAAATTTTTAATAATATTGATATTTTATAAGACATTTAGTCCGTTATCACTCAATAATTTAATTTAGAATTGATTTTTTTCTTAAATTCGTTTCGTGGAATTGATCTTAAAAACCCATATCCACCTGTCTCTATTTAGTCGAAATCATAAGAGACGGGCAGCATCCACGAAGTCTTAACAGCACTGTATTTTTTTCCAAGTGTCAAAAACAAGTTAATACCATCTTCATCTAAAAAATTTACTCTCAAAAACTGTAACTTTTCGGAAACAAAATAGAATAAAATTATCAACCATAGTAAAATAAAATGTTAAGGTCTTTTTTTTAATACTTGTGTTCCCATAATTAATTAAATAAAAAAGCTATGTTATAAGCAAAGCCGTTACAAACATCTCAGTTCAACTTTTGAACAATGCGAAAGGTCGGTACTGTAATATCAAATGGCAGACTGTACCTACCATTTGACTTTAAAATTACTGAATAGCCGAATGACTTACTATTTAGTATTAAATTCACCTGATATTACATTCTAAAATAAGTAATTTAGCTTCCTCTTCTTTGAAGGTAGCTTCTAATCGTCCATAAATTTGACAATCTTCTCCTTTTCTTCACCTCGCTAGTTACAACCTCAAGACTGATCAGATTCGAGAGAAACTGCCTGGCCAAAGTCGACATACATAGACCCCAGGCACAATGGATTGAATATCTAGACAGACAGAATATAGAAAGATTTAGAATTTTGAGAATCATCTAGACTGTAAACATTTGCGAAAGTCTATCTTCTGAACTTGTGACTTTAAAAAAAAATACATATTCAAACAACAATATAATATACCTCATTTTCATCAATGCACTTCGGTTGTTGAACCAGAGACGTGATATGCTAAGTTGCCAACGAAGGAGTGGAGTTTGATGATGAGCTCCGTGAAGCTTCCACGCTTCAGATCGGGATGCAGGTAGTTTATCCATCGCAGTCTGCAGCTCTTGCTCCATCTCACCAGCCCTGCAATCCGAAAATCAAGAAAAATCGAAAAACATTATATCAAAAATCGAAAAACATTATATCGGAAAATCAAGAAACATTATATTGGAAAATTCAAAGGACTGTGACTCAAGCTACGGTGTTACCAGACAGACATTACATCCGTCATTGTCTCAGAAAGCGGGTTCCTCGCTGCCACAGAGAATGAGTCCCTCACCTCCCTGCTGCCTCAGAGCATATTGATCTGCTGTCATAACATTATATTGGAAAATACATTATATTGGAAAATTCAAAGGACTGTGACTCAAATGCAAACAGCTACGGTGCTACCTTCGTTCTCTCAGAAAGGGATTCTTCGTTGTCTCAGAAAGGGGGTTCCTTTCTGCCACGGAGAATGATTCCCTCACCTCCCTGCTGCCTCAGAGCATTGATCTGCTGTCTCAAGTTTAGCTATGACGCCGCGTTACCCAACATTTGTTTTACACAGGCCAACACATGTAATGTCTGCGGCAAGTCTAGAGTGTATGATAAACAAGCATGTGGCTTGCATGCAATGTAACACTAGCAATCGGCAACCACCCCTTTGCATCCAGAACCATGTGGCGAATAAATATTCTTCACTCAGCCGGTATTCTTGGTTCCACCGGTAACGTTGTTTATCAATATTCTTCACTCAGCCATGAATTCATGTTAATTTTATATATTTAAAATTATATTTATATATCACCATAAACCTAAACTTCACGAAACTCACCTCACATCGGACAAAAAGGCGTTTAAAAAAGAACTAGATTTAGTTTATTTAATTTATTAAATAAATATTGTTACCCTGGAGTGGGGATTACACTCAGAAACACGTGAACTCCTAACAATTCTTTGACTTAATTAATTCAGTAACACCGACTCGGTGGAAAGCGACCGCTTTGTTCAGCTAGTAGTTTGGCTTGGTTTACCATTTCAAGGGATTTCTATTTACCTGCAATAACTAGATCTGCTTGCATTCGTCGAGGCTCGTATTTCTGAAATGAACCACAAATTGTGCATTCGTCGAGGCTCGTATTTATGAAATGGGCCAATATTCTAGGCTGGTAAAACACACTTTTTCGTCTTCATTTTGAACCCCCAATTTATTATGGAATTACAGGGACCCAGCCAACACCCAACTATTTGGATAGGACTGAGCCATTCTTAATTCCTCCCATGCCTTTAAGTAGTTCTTCCTTACCACAGATCAACCAAAGCGGAGAACTAATAAACCAGTCCCAGGTCAGCATTATAAGGCAGGGCAATACATATTTCCCCTCCTTTGATCTCTTCTCGCAAAGCTACTGAACTTGAGGGTGTCAACTTTAACTAGTAGACTTTGTTCATTACGGGCTCCAGGGCTTCAGGGAGGGCCTTATATAAAAATACTCCAAGCAAGGGCTTAAGGGAGGGCCTTATATAAAAATACTCCAAGCAACTGACTTCCAGGCAGGCTATTCTAATTGAAGAAGATGAAAAGTAGGTTCTTCCCATCCTTATTTGCTCTGAAGGATCTTCGAAAGGGCTTGGAGAATTGAATTTGTCAAAACAATTACAGAATGTAAGTTATCCCACTAAAAATCTCTATAATAAATGCAATATTTTTCCAAATCCTTATTTGAACAAATATCATAGTATACAAACCAGCTACGCAATAAAACCGGGTTAATCTGTAATTCAATGTGGCTTTTTTCAGGCAATAAGCTGCGTAAAGCCATCTGAGCTGGATATAGACGACCTGAAATGCAAAGCTTAGATTTTCGGAGAGGCGGAATCTAGACCGTGAACTTCTCTGCCTTGACAGAGATTTTAAGGAACTTAGGGGCTATATATCAGCCATTTGATCTCGAGCACCTTAGAAGAAGAAACCACAGCGTTTTCTTAAACCAAGTTTGGCCAGCAATGGAACGCAAAGGGGACCGTTCAACGCACAAGTGAAAATTTTTTTTTTACGTAACTTAAGTGTTCGAACCCTGGAAAACCCACTGACATCTCTCAGTCCCCAACTTATACAATTCTTCTCCTCGCAGTCCAGTCCGGAAGCAGACCCTGGAAAACCCACCGACAGCTCTCAGTCGCAGTACCTCCCTCCACGATGTAACATTCGCTTTACACTGAGCTGAGCGGAGCGATCTGATGGCCATGCGGAACAATGTAGCTCTAGGCTCAAGTAGGCTGCTTTTCAACCGATCCACTTTGCAGGGACTAGCTGCTACGCAGCCGGTCTTGTTTTTTAACAAAATTGCAACCAATTTCCATGTATAGAGTTTCAAAAACTTATAAAATAGCATTGAGTGAGAGTGATCTTGGTTCCTTGAGTGGAATTGTACATTCTATGCAACATAAGAGTTTTAGAGCATCTTTGAAGACTTGGAGGTGAAACTTTGCAGGCTTATTCTGGGAATTGTAAGAGGTCTTTTTTTGAGCTGTCAGTTGCGTTACAATTCTAAGGTCGAGAAGAACAAAACTGCACCAACCAAGGATCTTGTTGATGTAACTTTGATGTATTTTTTGGGCTTTGAAGTTTTAATATAAAGGCCTCTCCATTGAACACTGGGCCCGGAGATGTAGGATTTGAGATAGCCGAATTTCGTTATCAAGTTCTTGTGTCATTTTCCTTCGTACATGTTCGTTGGTCTATTATTTTGTTGCACCATTATTATTCAGTTCTCCATGCTTTACAATTTATGCATTTAATGGTGTTTTTAAATAATGCATTAACACTTTCTAATAGTGAATGAATCAAATTTCAATTAAAGATCTTTTTGGGATCATTTGGTATCAGAGCAGGTTCTTGTTAACTGTGATTTGGAGTGTGCATGATCACCGGGAGAAAATCAAATCTTGGTGAAGGAGAACTTGTTGCAGGAGATCCAGAAGTTGGCTCCAGAAGAAGGACAACTCGAGGAGAAGAGATGGCTGAAGGAGGAAGTAGTGATCATCTGTTTGGATCTGATGCAGGCTTCATAGATGCTTTCATGACCTTCTGAGCCATGGTCAAATAAATTTATCGAGAGTTTAAGACAAAAAAGTCTAAAGACAAAGAAGTACAACCATCACAATCTGGAAAAGAAGAGGAAAGAGATCAAAAAGACCCTATCACTTCTCTCTTAAATCCATATAAAACTTCGAAAACGCTGTTGAAGCTCGATGTTGAGTTCGAGTTACTCATGTAAATGGAGAATTTGATGCTGAGAAGCTTGACAACTGGGTCAGGCAAATGGAGGTATATTGTATCGTGCAACAAATCGCTGAAGATGGAGACAAAATCAGACTAGCATTGCTTCGTTTAACAGGCACAACATTGACCTGGTGGCAGAGTAAGTTATAGAAAGGCACTGAGCATATCGGTAAGATTTTTCCATCATGGTTTGATTTTATTACTGCATTTAGAAAGAAATTTTATCCATTGGGATATAAAGAAAAATATTTAATAGAATGACAAGGACTAAAAGTTATGAATGGTCAATCAGTGTAGGAATATACATATGAGTTTCGTAAGAAGGTGTTGATGTTAGGTATTCCTTTCTATACTCAAGAAACTCTAACGAAATACATAGGAGGATTACCTGAGTATGTTCGCAATACTGTATTTATGTTCAGTGCTACTAACTTGGATGAAGTGGTAGTACAAGCGACTTACATTGAAGTAGTTAAGTTGGGAGTTGGGGTATCATTAGAATTGACAACCAAAATGGAGAGAAAGGGAAAAGGGAAAGTGAATAAAGTAAAATTCGGCAAGAAAGAGGTTAAAAATATCTCTTGTAAACATTGCAAGAAAGAGGGCCATGACAAGGATTAATGTTGGCAATTGCATCCTGAAATTAAACCAAAGTGGATCAGAAAAGGGAAGCAAAAGGTTGCAGCAACAATGAAACTGTTGGACCTAAAGTCAGATTCAGGCGATGAGACGCAGATCACATCATTGATTATAACTAGTAAATCTGATGAAGGTAATGATTCTAATAGTTCCAGAGAAAAGTTATTTCATATAAGGGTTATTAGGAAACATACAAAGATTGACACATTGTTAGATAGTGGATCTCAAGGTAACCTAATTTCATAAAAAGTGGTTAAGCAATTGGGATTGAAAACCAAAAAGCATCGTAAACCGTATGCCTTAATTTGGATGAGAATAATTCATAAATTATGAGTAACTGAGAAATGCATGTTAAGTTTGCAATAACTTCTCAATTTAAGGATATGGCGATGTGTGATGTGGTAAAACTAGATACATGTGGGATGGTCTTGGGTAGCTCGTATTTATATGATATAAAAGTGATCTTTTATAGGGAACATAATCAATATCACTTGTTCAAAAAAGGAATTGAATATGTTGTACATTCTCATCATACAAAAGCATATAAATCTCTTTTTATAGTTGAACAGTTAAAGCAAGAAGCTTATTCTATTAAAGATGTTGTTGTACAATCTAAAGAACCTAAGCAAGAGATCGTTAAAGCTAATTACAAACCAATAGCTCTGCTTAAGGAATCCAAAATTGTACATTAACAAGAGTTGCAGTGTGATAAGTTGAGTTTTGTGTCAGTTATAAAAGGAAAGCAGGGTATGGTTTCAGCTATGTCAATACTTTAAATGTTGTTAATAGGTTTATTATTGTTTAGTGGTGCCTGGATATTAGCAGCAAATATGAATGTAGATGTGGGTGGAAAAGGACTTGATATATTCTGCAGTTTGTGTGTTGTGATGACGATTGCATGGATGCATAAAGTGTATATGTTTATAATAGAGTGGCCAGATACCGACCAAATGGGAAAATGGAACCTACATTTGTTTTATGGAACTTAAGCCTTTTGGAGGTCGAAAAGGTCTAAGTGGGGAGGAAATGATCCGAAATTGATCAAGGATCTAGGAAAAGCCTAAAATTCAAAGTTATTGGATTCAAGTGGAAGCAACGCCATTGCATAGAGCCCACAAAAACAACTCCAATGCAACTTGAACGGGTGCATTTGACCTCTGAATGAATGAGGAATTGCTTGTGGAAGTTTGTGATGAAACAGTGTTTCACTACTTGACACATGGCAAAAGTACAAATTTAGCTCAGTGGCAGATCTCCAGCATTGTTATAGTGGTAATGTCTTCCATTTGGTTACAAGGTGAAATAATGAGGTGAATGGATTAAAAAGGCGATTTCTTATTATATACATGGTGATGGCATATGTATTAAAATTTCATAGTTTATATTAAACCATATATTAAAAATGAAATAGGCTCATTTGATTTATTATGCACATAACATACATTAAAATATATATATTAAATATGTAGTGGTGCAAATAAATGGTGAAACACATATTACATAAGGTTAAACGCAAATGTTACACGGTGGGTTGAATGCATATAAGTTTATTGTATAACCAAATGGTGCCGAGTTTATGGTATAACCATATGGTGCATCGTCTATGGTATAGGATGGTGCGGTGTGTGAAACCATTAGTCCAGGAAACCGCTGCGGAGTTGGGAGCCATTCTGAAACCGCCGAATTATCACATGCAACGGTAACGTTTTATGTCACGGTTCCAAACGACATGCACCGCTCCAAGCCACGAGATACAACCGTTGGAGAAGTTGTAACAATATGCTAAAGTTTGGAAACCATACGAACACGCTCAAGTTTAATGTAATATGTGGTTGCCATTAATATGCCATATTTGTATAGTTTGGATACTTATGTGCATATTTTTCATTGCACCAAGAACCAAATGTAATGTTTATATGGTGTGGTTTTAAAGTATATGTTATTTTTTAACAAAATTGAAACCAATTGTCATGTATAAAGTTTCAAGAACTTATAAAATAGTATTACACCGATCTGCTAGAGAGGAGAGTGAGCTTGGTTTCTTGAGCAGAATTATACATTTTATGCAATAGAAGAGTTTTAGAGCAGTTTTGAAGACTTGGAGGCAAAACTTTGCAGACTTACTCCAGGAGTTGTAAGAGGTCTTTTTCCAAACTGTCAATTGTATCAGAATTCTGAGGTTGAGTAGAACACAACTGGACCAACCAAGGATTTTGTTGATGTAACCTTGATGTATTTTTTGGGCTTTGAAGTTTTAATATAAAGACCTCCCCACTAAAGGCTGGGCCTGTAGATTTAGGCTTTGAGATAGCCGAACTCCATTATCAATTTCTTGTGTCGTTTTCTTTCACACATGTTCTATTATTTTGTTGCATCATTATTATTCAGTTCTCCATGCTTTACAGTTTATGTATTTAATGGTGTTTTCAAATCATGCATTAACACTTTCTAAATAGTGAATGAATCACATTTCAATTAAAGGTCTTTTTGGGATCATACATGGGTGCAATTTCATCTATCTACACAAGTTGTGACCCCTGTTGTACATGTTCCTGTTGCACTTCCTTCTCCTTTCTGTGTAGCTCTTGTTCCCTCCAGAGTTGCTCCTTCAACTCATGCAACTCCTCCTCTGTTTTCTCCATTCTTCATTTCTCTCTCTACCTTTGCATGTTTCTGTTGTTGCGATGTTGCCTATTTGTCTCTATTGCCAAAGCTGCTCATGCACTGGTATGTTCACATCTGATGTCAGTGCTGCTTCTCGTGCTCTCCAGGATGTTGCTTTGCTATCCATTCCACAGTGAGGCTGACCGGTTCATTGAGTCTGGAGGATTTGTAACAATATCTCCACGGATCTTCCTCCGCCCAATGACATGCCCCGTGGATCCAGTTAAACTGTACTCTCGCACAGTGATATTTCACAAGACAATGCAGGTCATACGGATTGTAACTTGGAAGGCCAAATGGATACTTCTTCATCTGCTTTGCCTCGACATCTGCATGCTTGAAACTGTGTATCTCGTACACAATGATCCGCAACGGAAGAGCGGGCCAAGGTGCCTTCTTCTTCTGATGCAGCCTAACTATCAATCCTGTCGAGATGTGATATGATACTTCTTGGATGACAAGCTTGTCCAAGGCAAACATCAGGTGAACATGCAGAGGCTTCTTCACATTGTACATCCGTATGGAGGTGCCAGATGGTGAGGCATACCAATTAGGTATGTCATTCAGTGCCTCCATTGTTGCCTTCGACATGCAAGGTGGATCTTGTTCAAATATCATCTTGTAAACCGGGGTGACAAAATGATCGCACAACTGTGTGATAATGCCTCTGAAGTTGCATTTGGACAAAATCTTACAATAAGTATTCAGATAGGTCTCCACCGGTGCCCATCCCCATTTCAATCTAGGGAACTCCTAATGGGAATAGATTGCATCCAAGATGTAAGCGGACATGTAGATTTTTGCTTATATACCTTTGGGCGGCTTTCAAGCCCTTGTTACCTGTTCCTTCAGCTGGTGAGCCAACATGTCGGACCAGTCGCATGCTTTGCCTTCTCTGGCCATTTGGTCCAATGTGATCACCCAACTCTGTGGGAATGTTTCCATGATTTCTTCACCATACGATCGACATGCAAATATCACCAGGTATTGATACGCCTTCCGTAGTATCTTCGTGTTATAGACTTGGTTGGGTGTCATCCTGAATTTAGATGGCTCCCTCACCCAGTTCTTCAAAATGTCTCTGGAGTTGGCATTGCTACTGCGTATGCTGAAGGGAGTCTCCATGTTGATCACGGGATTCAACATTTGATACATATCATCATAATCCTTTTCCCTGAAGGTGGTGATCTCTGTCCTGCTGACACTGCTCAATGTCATCGTCTCAGGATCAATGTGCGAGACGATCCAATGTATCATGTCCATGCATGGGAGCACGGGATACCTGCATGCATTCTGGTACAAGCCGGACTTGTGGATGTTCACATAGACTTGGCGGTCTTCAAGGTCTTCCCCAAATGTTCTTGCAAATGCATCATTTACCTTTTTCCATTTCAACTTGATGTCCTTGTCTACAATCAGCTTGGTGTCTTCATAGATCGGCAGAATTGTAGACACTCGCTCAACTACTACTCCAGTTCACTTCTGTCAGTGTCCTTTGATCCTGCTCACTTTGAGGCCAGTGATCCTGAACTGCTAAGAGGCAGATGAAAACCTGCTAGATCCGGAGATAAAGTGACATGCATGGCAAGAAATTTGTTAGTGAAAACCAAAGCAAACTGAGGAACAATGTGAAATATACCTGGGGATTGATTGTCAAGGATTTCGTAATTTTTCCTAGGAGGCTAGGAGATTGGCTACCAGAACTGTGCAAAAGGCAGTTTGGGCTATCTAGGGAGGCTAGTTGGCTATTGGAATTACGCAATCCATAATCCAGGCTGGCATGCTAGCTGTTGGAACTGCGCAATGTGCAATTTCAGCTAAAAATAGTTGCAGGCTCAGTGACTGCATTGCGCAATTTTTTGGGCCAACAATCACTATCCCTCAGAATTGTGCAATGCAATACTAGAGGATAGTCACTGGGTAGAAATGCACATTTCTTGAGAGGAAGAGAAATCCTCCCCTCTCAGGATTGCACAATGTTGTCTTGGTTAGGTAGAGTTCGGGTCAAGGTTGCCCAGACCTGTCGACGGGTAACTGGAAGAAAATGTGGATGTGAATGCATGGAAACTTTGAGTGAATGCAAGAGTGAATGATCGTGCATGCAAACAATGAATGAAATATTTAGAAAACAGAACAACATGCATGTGGGTGAAGCGAGCCGCTGAATCAACGACTGTTCGTGAAAAACAGTTTCATGCATGTGACAACAGTGAGATGCTAATGAGAACTGAAACGTTGCTAGTACAATATAGTATGCATGTAAACGACAACAAGTGTTCATGGAAATCAAGAAAACAACACTCACACAAGCAAAAACACAAAAAGCGACAAAAATATTGCAAAATACAAGTTAAGTCGACTTACCCATGAATAATTGAGTTGGATGTGTCGAAGACTCTTGGATGTGTTGTGGGATGTCAAAGCTCCAATATTGATGTGAAGAAGTGAGCTTTGAAGCGTTAAACAAAAAAGTTTGAGGCTCATGACACGCATGCCACAAATCTAGGAAAAAGCGACACTTGGAGGAAAGATTCTAAAATGATCTTTGCATGTAACCTCCAGCTGCTAAAAATAGCTCCCTAAAATCTAGTGATGCTTTTTTCATGTTTCTTTTTGATATTCCGGGAAAAAGCAGCCCATGCATGCAGGTCAATTTTTCCCAGTCCCGGGTGGAACCGGTCAACTCAATGGCACATGCAACAGCCTGCTCAGCTAGGGGGAAAATGCGCATTTCTAGGAGGGAGCTGGGATGGTTGCCCAGAAGGTTTGCGCAATTTATGGGCTGAGCAGTTGACTACTGCC
Source organism: Pinus taeda (assembly GCA_000404065.3). Taxonomy (NCBI): domain Eukaryota; kingdom Viridiplantae; phylum Streptophyta; class Pinopsida; order Pinales; family Pinaceae; genus Pinus; species Pinus taeda. Next base: position 132,184 of record APFE031120939.1, on the reverse strand, counting down.
CAGAATTGCGCAATGTCTGAGTTGAGCAGTCTTGCTAGGAGGAATTGCGAATTTTCTTAGTGAAGCTTGACAGGAAAATTTGCACAATTCTAGAGCCCAGTAGGCTACCATATAGATTTGCACAATTTTTGGAGGGAAGGTTGGTTCCCCTCTAGAATTGCGCAGTTTCTTGAGGGAGTTGCTCAGCCGGCAGCTGGACCAAGTCTGGAGAAATGGACTGTGAGGGGGATGCAACAAGCTCTCATGTACAAGCTAGCAGTCTGCCAGAGAATCACTGAAGCTTTTGTACTTGAAAAGGCAAGACATGCTGCTGAGGATGGTTGGTAGGGAGGCTCCAAAATGAAGCTAAGGAAAAATTTTGGAGGGTGGTTGTAGCCGCTACAATGGAATGGTAAGATATAAGGGTTGAAATAGATTTTAAAGGAAGAGATAAGATGAAACAAAATGAAATGTTAGGCTTACAATAGTCTATTATCATTATCCCCTAAATTTTTAACAAATTAAAAAGTTTCAAGCCATATTTCACCTGAGGTTTTACCTCTTGAGGTTACAAGGCATGTTGATGAGGAGAACTAGTTCTAAGACTTTTGTGGCATTAAGCTTATCCAAAATAGAGTGTTGTTGTATTTCAACTATTGTGTTGAAATGCCAATGATTTTCAACCACTGATTTCTAACTGTGTGAGGCTAACTATTGATTGCTAATTATGTGAGGTTGATTGATGTATTTCACCTCAGGTTTTACCTCTTGAGGTTACAAGGCATGTTGATGAGGAGAACTAGTTCTAAGACTTTTGTGCCATTGAGCTGATCCAAAATAGAGTGTTGATGTATTTCAACTATTGTGTTGAAATGCCAATGATTTCCAGCCACTGATTTCTAATTGTGTGAGGCTAACTATTGATTGCTAATTGTGTGAGGTTGATAGATGTATTGAACTTGAGACCAAAATGATGAAAAATGTTGATGAATCTTTAATATTTAGGGAATATCAAAACAAGAATGTTGTTGGGCATCCTGGAAATGATGGAGTAATAACACCTGTAGAGTAAAAACACTTAAAAATGATGGAGTAACAGAACCTATGAAGTAGCAACACCTATGGAGTAACAAAACCTATAGAGTAATAACATGAATAGAGTAAAAACACATACAAAGTAATAACATTTGTAGAGTAATAACACTTGTGGTGTAATAACACTTGCAAAGTAACACTGACAAAGTAATAGGCCCCCATAGAGGAACAACACCGACAGAGTAACAACACTTACAATGAAACAACACCTACGAAGTAACATCTGTGGAGTAAAAAAACCTACAAAATGTTGTTGAAAATTATGAGAGGATTAAGGCTAAACTTGTGTTGCATTGCCTATCCAACCATCGATCTTCCATTATTGCTTGCAAAAAATGAAAGGCTAGGACTGTTGTTTAATTCTTCACAAAACCTTTATTGAAATCAAAATCATGGTACAACCCTTTCCATGTGAATGGATGTGTTGAAGTCGAGAATGGAGAGAAATCATCGGGTTACCAACCATTAATGTATGTCATTAACCAATGTGAGACAACTCACCATTTATGCTAATGAGTGTCAAGGTACCTTAGTGCATCTTGGTAGGTACGAATTAAAGAGCTAAATTCGACTCCCCTAACAGTTCTAACAATTAGGGGAAATTGATGTATTCCCACTATCATTAACAAGAGGATCTGTGATTAATGTATGTAAACCACAAGGTACTAAAAGAAATCTCTAGAGTTGAAACCAAATAATGTGTTGAGGTTGATGGGTCAAGACTCATTAGTCAGAGGTCCTTAATTCACCCCACATTAGCTAACATGAGAATATATAAGGATTTTAAAGATTTTAAAGGACCAACAACATGATGCAGAGATTATTGAGAACTTTGCTAACCAATAACCTAGTTTTCAAGAAAAGTCGTTGTCCAACTATGTCGGTGTCCTAGTTTTCACAATTAGACCTTTTTTTTATCTTTACTATTTTATTTTTTATTTATATATATTATTATACTATATTTAAAAGTGAAAGCATCCTTTCAAGTGTAGGTATGTTTCCAACGAAGCCATGTGCGTAACATAATTACAAATATACTCATATCCAAATTTGGAAGATATGATTTGAATACCAAAATATGAGGATCTAGTTGTTTGGTTGATTTGGTGCCAAGAGATGTTGGATGAAGGAGAAATGTGGTGTGCTGAAAATTGTTTGGAACCAAGCTTCAATGTAATTTACATATCCCCGTCTCTCTGGTTCACCAACAATTGTTGTTGTGTCCTCCTTTATCATGCCAAGAAGATCTTTCATGTCTTGCTAATATCTCTCTTGAATGCATAGAGGGTCCAGTGATAGGTATGTGTTGTTCCCTAGAGACAACCTCTGGCTACAGGAGGTTAGTGCCTAGGGCAATCACAAGATTAATAAATATTTTGAAGAAAATATTCGCCCAGAGACAAAACAATCTTGAGTGTAATGTCAGCTTAATCTTCAATACAAACTTAATTAAATAGAAAGGCCTATACTTTAATGACTGCATATACTAAAATTTATAATTGGAAGAGGAAATAGTTTAGAACGGAGTCTATCACATTGAGCCAAAGGAATCCAATGTTTACACACTAAGAAAGAAATTTCAAATGAAACAATCAAAACAAAGGAGATGAAAGTGAGGAGGTAATGCAATGCTCTTTAATAATTTCGCTTAAAAAACATAGGTATTCTTTGTCATCTATGATAACAAAAATATATCTACATTGTAGCAACCCCATGTCAAAAATTCACGTAATAAAGTTAATAAAGGAAAAATAAGACCAAGGTCATGGGACACGTATTTCACGCTAAATGTTGGTAAAAACATCCTAGTGGTTGTTCATTTGGTTTATTATGGCCAAGGGAAATTGGCAAAGGCAACGACAAAGGCTTTGAAAAGGCAAAGAGACATTAATTGGAAATTTATTTATGAAAGTAAAGGAAATTTGGAGAAAACAAAGGTGAAAGGTCACAGGATGCATGTGAGGAGGACATTGAAGGAAAATAATGGAAATTGAAGAAAATAGAGGCCTCATTAATAAAAAGGATTATGAGGATTAGTTCATAATCTTTTTGTTCAGTTCAATTTTGGAGCTCTCTCTCTCTCTATTCTCTCATACTCTTGCACATTTAGAGCATTCTTGGAGCATATTAGAATTGGAGAAAGGGAGGAAAAGAAGGACAAGGAGGCAAAGGGAAGCAAAGATCAAGCAAGGAAGAGTTGGATCAAGATTCCGACAATAAGATTACTTGCAAGTATCGAGTCTCATTTATGATTTCCTTGCTAGTTTTAGCATGCATGGTACGTGCATGTGTGTATTTGGTTCTTTGTTGTCATTGGCATGAGTTTTTCTAAGTGTGATAGTGGCTTTCAGCCTTGCCTTGCCATTTTCGAATAGTCATGGTGTGATGGGGTTCTTCTATTTTGTTGAGATGGATTGTCGGATGGTTTCAAAATCGGGTGAGGTGGTCTCAGGAAAATTCCAAAGGCATAGGAATCTCTTTACCAATAATGACAGGATACACAATAAAGCTTGAGGGTGGAGACGAGAAAATTCCTCAAGGTCTTGGTAAGGAAATCTGGAGGCATCCATGCTTATTTAGGCCTAGTAATCCCTTAATGGGTAATGATGGGATTGCTGTAAAGCCTGGTAGTATATGCTTCTTTGTTTGGAATGTTGGCATTATGAGTGATGTGTTTTCTTTGATGGAAAAATACTTGATGAGTTTTATTTTGATGGCAACCTACTTAAGGAAGATGTCAACATGATGTGTCTACACGTGACAGAGAGTTTGGCCAAATGCATAGCATTTCAGAGACCAAGGAATGATAAAGACAGAGTTTGAAGAAGTATACACGGGTTTTATGAAGCAAAGTCATGTATATACGCAGGTATGAAGAAGAAAATGCACGTACAGTTTCCTCACCATGGTATTCTAAATAACAAGGGTATTTATCATGGTATTGACCCATAGTATTGAGCCTAGCAACGAATATTTGATCCCCTCTAAGAATACCATCAACATTAAGGATTTGACCTGTGGTATTGGACAAGGCCTAAGCTATGTAAGGAGATGAATATCAAAGTACTTAGGGGTGCAAGTGATGATTTTTTATGAATATTAGATCTGAAGAAAGTGTGCGTGTAATGAGCTATTAGTGAATTTCTTGATCTGTAACTAAGTATGCACCAGGAATTTGATGATGGATTAGATCTCATAGATATAAAATGACTATATTAATAATGGATTGGCTTGATCTGTGATTTTATGTCTAACGCATGTTCTATTATGTATGCCGAGAAATGGGTTTGTTCTGAAGATCTGATGTAGCTATAAGTCAATAGTTGTAGATCTGTACGTGGGTGGGATAACCTAAAAGGCATGTACATACAAGGGTTTAATGCTGGTAAGTTGTGTATCTACTCACATATGTACAAGAGTTTAATTCCTGAAAAGCATGTATACACGCAGAAGTGTTTTGTGGAAATCGTGTATATAAGATAGGGTTTTGTTGAATAAGATGTATGATCAGTTTATTCATTCTTGATGTGTTTTTGTTGTCTGTCAATGAAGTATTACTTGATGATCTGGGTTTAATAGTGATGATGCTTCTAGTTGTATGTGATTGAATATCTATGATGGTTCTGTGATTATTTCAGTGTAATTCAGTAGTTTAAGGTGTTAGCTTCCTGCTGCAGCAGGTTATTCATTTTTCATGATTGGCATTTCATAGGCCAAATATGTCGTACTTTGCTTGCTGCAATGCTCCATATTTGCTCAAACAGTCTCCAAGTGAAGAAGGCTACTTCAAAGTTCATCCAATTGCCTTCAAATTTTGTAAAGTTGTCCCGGCATCGCTATTTTAGTTAAAGGGAGGTCCAAACAGTTTAATCTTGGTCTCCCTATGTTTAAATTTCCTGTTTTAGAATATAGAGATTGTAAATCTGTCCAAACAGTTTAATCTTGGCAGATTCTTAGATAGGTAGAGAAGTAGGGGAGCCCAACAGCTTAATCTGGGCTCCATAAGAAATAAGGGTAGTATGTAGATAGGAAAGCGTCAAAAGAAAAATGAATGACGGGTCTGCAAGTCTAAGTGCACCCCCAAACAAAAGAAAAAAAAAATGCTAGGCAAGTAGGCTGGGTAGGTAGTTCTGAGGTTGTTGAATTGCTGACCAGTTCCAGGTTTTCAGGTATCATATCATGCTGAACATAATCAGCAAGGATTTGTAAGCAAAAAAAGCTCAAAAGAGGTTTAACTGACTCCCCTTCTCTGTCCCCTCAATCATTAACTAACTTCCCCAAAAGAGGTCAAGATCTGCTTGACACCTCTTAAGTTCCATCATCTTCATAACACTGGCTTGAGTAAAGATCTGCTTTACTCAAAGTTGTTCCATATTTTCTCCTAAAAGTATGGTCCTATCCCCTTGTAACAGCCTAAGCTCTCTCGAACTTAGCTTTCTTACCACCTCCATATTAACCACTAACATTATTATTTAGCTCCCTATTCTTCCCATCCCCTTTTTAATATTAAGTAAAATCCCCCTACGTAATATCCCTCCCCCTGGTTGAAAAATAACCATAAGAACTCCCGGGAATTTCTCAGTTTATTTGAAACTCAGCAAGAACCCCTGACCTCCAAAACCACCTCCCAGATACAATGGACTCCTTCCAAAGTATAAAATCCCTCTGAGGTGATCGGACCCCTTCCGAAACCTCAAATGCCCTTCACACCCACTTACTTTCTCTTTCCTCCTCAAAGCCATTTTCGCATCGCAACCTCGCACTCTCATATTCATGCAAGTCATCACCCATCCGTTCCCCGCCGATGCGATATTGCGATATCGGCGATCACAAACGCCGAGTGTCCAATCCATTCACCTCTACGTATCCGCCGATGCGATATTGCGATATCGCCGATCGGCAGTCGCAAGCGCCAAGTCTCCAAAACCAATTACCCCCCCCCGTTCCCTGCCGACGTGATATCGCCATATCACATCGGAGTCTCTTCACCACATTACCTCCAGTATCTCACCACATCGCTCTGTACCAGGGACCCAAAGCTGACGTCATCCACCATACAGCCGACGCCATGCCTACGTCAGCAGCCAGAAAGCCGAAAAACTTCGTGCAGGAAGAAAAATCGCACTTCGGAGCTCCAGATCAAGAAACCGAGGAGCATCGCTACGGGAAATAGGCCATTTCGAGAAATCTTCAGGGAATCTTATGATTTCTGAGCCCATTGCGCGCCGAAAAAGCCCGAAAATCGCCCGATCGTGCCAAAGGATTCGGTTTAAAGACAGTAGTAGATCAATCACAGAGTTTAAAGTGTATCAGATCAAATCAGCAGGAATCAAGCGTGTCAAAGAGTATCAGTCGACGGCGGGAGACATCAATGTGGTGGCAAAGTGTATCAGTGAATATTTTGAGCAGCGGCCCGAAGCAGGAGAACATTTAATATCTTCCAGCAGATTCATAGAAGGAGGGCGAAACTACTTGAAGCTCTCAAATCATAATTATTGCACATTCAATTCACACCAGAGCCGAACTGCAGTCCCCAAAGCACAATCACTCAAGCAACACCGCATCTGGTACCCAAGGGCCACCTCATCACTTGTTCCGATCCAGCTGCCCCCAGCGCAACCAAAAAGATTTACTTGCATTTAATTCCAGCAACATTTAAATTTTTGAAGAGTTCTAAGCAGACCTGTCAAGGTCACTTGTAATGATGTCTTTCCGATATTTTGTTTATAAAATACCACCTTGAGCAATGTTGTGAGGGGTTGGTTGGTTGGTAGTAGTTGTTGGTCAGTCTTCTTTCCAACATTTTCTCCGAGCAGAGACTCGCACTGTAACTGTCATAATTTCCATAATCAAAGATTGCTGAAAGCATGGATTGCGAAACAACTTGATGTTTTCTCTTGGCCAAGGAATGATCACGGAATTCCTGTGCTTCTACATGATCCAATAAGTGTTCTTCTCCTCTGTTTTATTTTATGTTTTTTTTTACCACCTTTCCGCCTTTCTAA
>APFE031120939.1:99531-124722 GCA_000404065.3 Pinus taeda | reverse complement strand
CTCTTTGTCAGCATGATGAAATGATTCTCCTTTGCCTTTCATCCCTGATGTTCACTCCGTATTTTCAGCAGACCGAGAATTGTATCCTGTGTGGCTATCCCGCTCCGTATCCCCTTGTGACCAATAAAACGCTCGCATGCTGCAATCTGTGACTCCATGCCCAATGGTTCGAAACTTATCACACCTTACAGTGCCTCTTTGTTCGAGAATCCTACCTTCTTTCTGATCACAATCAACACTCCCTTGAAGTCAGAAAGCTAGCCTAAAATCATCAACTAAGGTTGAATTAAAAGGAGAGAGCCCTCTCCGGTTGCAGGTGGGCTAGAACCTGCAATCAAAAGATTGGTTTGTGGTTACCTCGGCCGTATCCCTATTAGGAGCCTAGGGACAACCTGAGTGATAACATAATGGCGACTCCGCTGATCAGTGATATCTTCACACAGTCCCCTCTCTTACGCCACTATATCTGTCTTTGGGCAACCAAAGAGACTTTATAGGGAGACACTAATGAAATATGTGGTAAGTAGTGAGGAGAAACCCCAAAATTTTCCGATATACTTGATCCATTCTGATATGGATTCTTTTATTTTGTTTAATGATAATACAAGTCGTCCAACTCCTGATAAACCGCTATCCCTAGAGCACGAGACCAATGCTAGTGACAGACCAGTTGCCAACTCGTATGAGATTGTCTCAGCAGCCAGGGCAGCCAGCACAGGACAGGAAGAAAATCTCGAAACATAAGTCACCAGCTCATCCGCTCCGCATACCCCTCAAATCCCCAATACACGCCTTGGACGAGAGGTCTCATGGTATTTAGAATTTGATGGTGCAATTAACAAGTTAGGAGCAGGGGCTGGAGTGTGGATTTACAATAATCACGAGAATCATGCACAAGGCCACGCCTATAGACTCAGTTTTAGATGTACAAACAACATGGCGGAGTATGAAGCCCTTCTCTTAGGTCTCAAGCTGCTCAAAACCCTGGGAGCTACCACAATTTCCATCCTAGGTGATTCGAACCTCATTATACAACAGATAAAGGGTAACTTCGTCGCTAATGATAGTAGAATGAGAGCTTATAGAGCCGCTTCCAGCGAATTGCTTAGCGCCTTCAGTGATTTTGAGTTGGCCAAAATCGCACGAGAACATAATATTCATGCTCATAGCCTAGCTACCTTCGCTAGCACATGTAGGCTTCCCTTTGGACCAAGAAACCGCTTCACTGCAGAAGTAAAACACAGACTGTCAATTCCTAACAATGTCGAGAGTTGGCAGGTATTCCAAGATGATGTCCAGATTAACAATTTTTTGACTCTGGAAGGTGAATTCTCTAGCACAAACATTGACATGGACGTTACACCAGAAAAACAACAGTTAGCAGAAGAAGATCGCTTGACCCTAACAGCCACCATGGCTGAACAGATACTTAACCCAACTATTTTTGACAGCACAAACATAGGGCAACTGAAACAGTCTTGCTCACCTAAGGCAGCCGAGGTAAAAGAAGAGTTTATTGACCTAAAAGGAAATGTTTTGCCTGCTGGCCTTACCCCATTGGAAGACATGTTTGATGACAACGATGTGGCCAGAAAACCAAAAATGGAACCTTTGGATGCCTCCATAGAAGAATACAACATAGGAACAACAGAACATCCCAAGATGATTAAACTTTCTAAAAACCTGCCTCCTGACCAAAAACCTAAATACGTGGATCTGTTCAAATAATTTCAAGATGTATTTGCCTGGAGTTATGAGGACTTGAAGTCCTATGACACTTTAGTAATCTAGCATACCATTCCCCTAAGGCCGAATCAGAAATCGTTCAAACAAAAACTCAGAAGAATCAACCCCATGCTTCTTCCTATGATTGAAAAAGAGATAAAAAGAATGTTTGAAGTAGGGATCATTGCGCCTATCAGATTCTCGGAATGGGTATCTAACTTAGTTCCTACTAGGAAGAAAATAGGAGAGATAAGACTGTGTGTAGACTTGAGAAATCTAAACCAAGTCTCTCTAAAAGACCACTACCCATTACCTAAAATGGACCACATCTTGCAAAGAGTAGTGGGTTCTTCTACGATCTCTCTACTTGACGGATTCTCAGGATTTAACCAAATCCTTTTTCACCCAGACGATCAGGACAAGACAGCTTTTACCACACCCTGGGGAGTGTTCAAATATGTTAAAATGCCTTTTGGGCTGAAAAACGCCGGCGCCACCTTTCAGAGGGCAATGGACATTGCGTTTGCTAAGGAGATACACGATTTCCTTGTGGTTTACTTGGATGACCTGACCCCATTTTCCAAATCCGACTCACAACACCTTAAGCACTTAAGGCAAATTTTCATCACATGTAGGAAATATGGCATTTCCTTGAACCCAAAGAAGTCCCTGTTCGCCCTGGAGGAAGGCAGGTTATTAGGGCATATAATATCAAAAGATGGGATCAGAATCGACCCCGAAAGAATTCAGGCTATCCTCCAAATCCCTTACCCAAGAAACACGAAAGAGTTACAAGGATTCCTCGGAAAAATCAACTTCCTGAGGAGATTTATCCCCAATTTAGCTGAGCTAATAAGGCTATTGAGCAACATGCTAAAAAAGGACGCCAAGGTGAGATGGTCCCTTGAGGACAAACAAGCTTTCGAGAGTATAAAAACGGCCTTGACTCAAACACCTGTCCTTACCAGTCCTCAATTTGACAGAGACTTTATCATTTTTTCTTTCGCATCAGAACATACCATAGCCGCAGTCCTTCTGCAGAAACATGATCAGGGCAATGAGAAACCAATAGCTTTCTTCAGCCGAGCTTTGAGAGACGCACCCCTAAAAATTCAGATCATGGAAAAGCAAGCTTACGCCCTGGTCAAAGCCATTAAAGACTTCAGAATTTACATCCTCTACTCCCATGTGATCGCATATGTCCCTAATGCTATTGTAAAGGATATATTAACTCAAGAAGGATTGGAAGGCAGAAGAGGCAAATGGATTGCTAGTATCCTTGAGTACGACATCGAGATAAAGCCCACCAATCTCGTAAAAGGACAAGGGCTAGCTAAGCTAATGGCCGAAACAAATTTCCAAGCACTAGACATTAATCAGCTGGACGATGAAGCGGAGCTGGCGACTCCACAGATCAGTGATATCTTCACACAGTCCCCTTGGTACTCTGATATTTTCTTTGTATTGTTAAACCTGTGCGCTCCCCCAGGATTGTCTAGAACTAAAAAAAGATTTTTAAGAATGAAATCATCAAACTTCTGTGTCATAGATGGTGCTTTATATTGGAAAAATTATGAAGGCATTCTACTTAAATGTTTAACTAAAGATGAAACTAACAGCGTCATGAGAGAATTTCATGCAGGTGATTGCGGAGGAAATTTATATTGGAAATCCACGGCAGACAAGATCTTACGAGCCGATTATTACTGGCCCTCTTTGTTTACAGATGTGAAAACATTTTCCGCCTCATGCCACAAATGCCAAATATTTGAAGGAAAAAGAAAACTATTGCCTCTGCCCCTAAAGCCCATTTCAACCGAGAAGCCTTTTCAACAATGGGATCTTGACTTCGTTGGAGAAATTCATCCCTCCTCCTCAGGCCAGCACAAATGGATTTTAATAGCCACCGACTACTTCACCAAATGGATTGAAGCCATCCCATGTAGGCAAGCCAATGACTTCACCATCATCCAATTCCTTGAAAGCAACATCCTGTCTAGATTTGGCTGCCCGGAGAAAATCATTACCGACAATGCAGCTGCATTCAAATATAAGAAAATCATTAACTTCTGCCACAAATACCACATTACCTTAGGTCACTCCACGGCCTACTACCCGCAAGGAAATGGCCTGGCCGAGTCTTCCAATAAGAGCCTCATCAATATCATAAAGAAGATGCTAGAAGAGAACAAAAAGAATTGGCACAAAAAGCTCACCAGTGCCCTATGGGCAGACCGAATGTCCACCAAAAAATCCATCGGGATGAGCCCCTATGAACTGGTGTATGGCATGGAAGCCAGGTTTCCTTCATCTCTGGGCATACCTACTATCAAATTGTTGCAAGAAATTCATGCTGAACTGAACGACATGCAAAGAAGAATTAATCAAACCATTCACCTTCAGCAAACCAGAGAAGAATTTTTCAATAGAGCTCAGGGTCTACAAGAAAGACTCAAGAAAATGTTCGACAAGAGAACCAAAGCAGAGGATTTCTTGGTAGGCAGCAAAGTTCTAAGATGGGATGCAAGAAGGGAAGACAAGGGCAAACATGCAAAATTTGATTTTCTGTGGAAAGGTCCATACGTCATCAGCGCTGTGCAAGGCAATAACACCTACTTTCTCAAATCTCTTGATAACAGCACAACGGATGAAGGCCCGATCAATGGCCGGATGTTGAAACACTACAATGATCCTCCTGCTTGAAAGAGCAAATGGTAGTTGGTTTGTATATATTTGTATATATCAGTTTTGACTTTTCATAGTTTATAATACTGAAAGCACGCAGAAGAAAGCAGGCGACGCTTTCTAGTTTTGCAGAAGACAGCAAGAAACTAAAAACCAAGGCGTTCTGGCCTGCTATTCTTGACTTCTCACAAGGAGAAGCCATCCCCGAGTGGAGCTAATGTTAGCTTCCTACTGCAGCAGGTTATTCATTTTTCATGATTGGCATTTCACAGGCCAAATATGTTGTACTTTTCTTGCTACAATGCTCCATATTTGCTCAAACAGTCTCCAAGTGAAGAAGGCTACTTCAAAGTTCATCCAATTGCCTTCAAATTTTGTAAAGTTATCCCGGCATCGCTATTTTAGTTAAAGGGAGGTCCAAACAGTTTAATCTTGGTCTCCCTATGTTTAAATTTCCTGTTTTAGAATATAGAGATTGTAAATCTATCCAAACAGTTTAATCTTGGCAGATTCTTAGATAGGTAGAGAAGCAGAGGAGCGCAACAGCTTAATCTGGGCTCCGGAAGAAATAAGGGTAGTATGTAGATAGGAAAGCGTCAAAAGAAAAATGAATGACGGGTCTGCAAGTCTAAGTGCACCCCCAAACAAAAGAAAAAAAAATGCTAGGCAAGTAGGTTGGGTAGGTAGTTCTGAGGTTGTTGAATTGCTGACCAGTTCCAGGTTTTCAGGTATCATATCATGCAGAACATAATCAGCAAGGATTTGTAAGCAAAAAAAGCTCAAAAGAGGTTTAACTGACTCCCCTTCTCTCTTCCCCTCAATCATTAACTAACTTCCCCAAAAGAGGTCAAGATCTGCTTGACACCTCTTAAGTTCCATCATCTTCATAACACTGGCTTGAGTAAAGATCTGCTTTACTCAAAGTTGTTCCATATTTTCTCCTAAAAGTATGGTCCTATCCCCTTGTAATAGCCTAAGCTCTCCCGAACTTAGCGCTTTCTTACCATCTCCATATTAACCACTAACATTATTATTTAGCTCCCTATTCTTCCCATCCCCTTATTAATATTAAGTAAAATCCCCCTGCGTAATATCCCTCCCCCTGGTTGAAAAATAACAATAAGAACTCCCGGGAATTGCTTAGTTTATCTGAAACTCAGCAAGAACCCCTGACCTCCAAAACCACCTCCCAGATACAATGGACTCCTTCCAAAGTATAAAATCCCTCTGAGGTGATCGGACCCCTTCCGAAACCTCAAATTCCCTTCACACCCACTTACTTGCTCTTTCCTCCTCAAAGCCATTTTCGCATCGCAACCTCGCACTCTCATATTCATGCAAGTCATCACCCATCAGTTCCTCGCCGATGCGATATTGCGATATCGGCGATCACAAACGCCGAGTGTCCAATCCATTCACCTCTCTGTCTTCGCCGATGCGATATTGTGATATCGCCGATCGGCAGTCGCAAGCGCCAAGTCTCCAACACCAATTACCCCCCCCCCCCCGCCATTTCCCTGCCGACGCGATATCGCCATATCGCATCAGAGTCTCTTCACCACATTACCTCCAGTATCTCACCACATCGCTCTTTACCAGGGACCCACAGCTAATGTCATCCACCGTACAGCGGACGCCATGCCTACGTCAGCAGCCAGAAAGCCGAAAAACTTCACGCAGGAAGAAAAATCGCACTTCGGAGCTCCAGATCAAGAAACCGAGGCAGTTTCCGATGCGCGATTAGCGTGGAGCGCTAATCGCGCATCACTACGGGAAATAGGCCATTTCGAGAAATCTTCAGGGAATCTTCTGATTTCTGAGCCCATTACGTGCCGAAAAAGCCCGAAAATCGCCCGATCGTGCCAAAGGATTCGGTTTAAAGACAACAGCAGATCAATCACAGAGTTTAAAGTGTATCAGATCAAATCAGCATGCATCAAACGTGTCAAAGAGTATCAGTCGACGACGGGAGCCATCAATGTAGCGGCAAAGTGTATCAGCAAATATTTTGAGCAGCGGCCCGAAGCAGGAGAACATTTAATATCTTCCAACAGATTCATAGAAAGAGGGTGAAACTACTTGAAGCTCTCAAATCATAATTATTGCACATTCAATTCACACCAGAGCCGAACTGCAGTCCCCAAAGCACAATCACTCCAGCAGCACCACATCTGGTCCCCAAGGGCCACCTCATCACCTATTCCGATCCAGCAGTGCAGCCAAAAATATTTATTTGCATTTAATTCCAGCAACATTTAGATTTTTGAAGAGTTCTAAGCAGACCTGTCAAGGTCACTTGTAATGATGTCTTTCCGATATTTTGTTTATAAATACCACACTAAGCAATGTTGTGAGGGGTTGGTTAGTTGGTAGTAGTTGTTGGTCAGTCTTCTTTCCAGCATTTTCTCCGAGCAGAGACTCGCACTGTAACTGTCATAATTTCCATAATCAAAGATTGCTGAAAGCATGGATTGTGAAACAACTTGATGTTTTCTCTTGGCCAAGGAATGATCACGGAATTCTTGTGCTTCTACATGATCCAATAAGTGTTCTTCTCCTCTATTTTATTTTATGTTTTTACCACCTTTCTGCATTTCTAAATTGCAGGAAAAAAAAATAGCTTAAGATTTGTTCCAATACACCTTAAGTTCAATTTCTGCGTTTTTCAATGTTTTCTTCAGAAACAGTTACGACCTTGTATTCTTAAATGATCTGGTTTACGCTGTTTCTTTCACATATGAGTGCATGTCTTAGGAATTCTTAACTGCTCCGGGATCCCACTCATCCACTTCTCCTCTTTTTCAGCATGATGAAATGATTCTCCTTTTCCTTTCATCCCTGATATTCACTCCGTACTTTCAGCAGACAGAAAAATTGTATCCTATGTGGCTATCCCGCTCCGTATCCCCTTGTGACCAAGAAAACGCTCGCATGCCTCAATCTGTGACTCCATGCCCAATGGTTTCGAAACTTTATCACACCTTACGTGCCTCTTTGTTTCGATAATCCTACCTTCTTTCCGATCACAATCAACACTCCCTTGAAGTCAGAAAGCTAGCCTAAAATCATCAACTAAGGTTGAATTAAAAGGAGAGAGCCCTCTCTGGTTGCAGGTGGGCTAGAACCTGCAATCAGAAGATTGGTTTGTGGTTACCTCAGCCGTATCCCTATTAGGAGCCTAGGGACAACCTGAGTGATAACACAAGGTGTAACTCAATGTGTATTTTGGTATGACAGTGATTCAGTTTCACGGTTCAGTACAAATATGTTTCATGGAAAGTGTGTGTATACACAGATATTATTAAGAAAAGTAGCCCATATATTTTGATCAATGTTTGCAGTGAAAGAATCCAGTTTCTGTGATGAACAATATGTGGATTGGTATTCTAGAAAATGGATTTAAAAAGATCTAACTACTTTGGTTGTTTAAGAATAAGTAAATCTATTTGGGTCTCAATTGGTTAAGTGATTGGTTGATTCAGTTGGTTGTATGATTGAGCGATTTTTTACAGTGATCAGTTTTAGTTTTGATATTTGGTATTAAGCTTAGATGATGGTAGTGGATCCAGTATGAAAATTTGATGAAAAGTGGCCTACAAGTTGTGATGTTTTGTATCAGGTGGATCCAGTGTGAAAATTTATGAAACGTGATCCACATAGGTGTTGAGGGTTGGAGCTTTTAGTGAGGAAGTGGAAGCTTCCTTCCAATGGTAGCTGGTAAATTAGATTAGGGGATAGGAGTTCCCTTTCAGTGGGTTCCACTAAATGAGATTAGGGGGTTGGAGCTCCCTTCTAGTAGGTGTTGGAGAATGAGAGAAGGTTGTATCCTTCTGTAGGTGGGTTCCTGTGTGTCGGTATAAAATCCGCGCTAGTACAATATTATAAGAAGTTTTTCATTATAATGAAATATGAAGACAAAGACGAAAACAACGTGTTTTTCTCCCACATTGGGTTTCCACCTAAAACATTTGGTGTTCATGTGTGTTGATGTGTTGCTTATGTGTGATAGTATATTATGTTTACTACACATGGTTACTATTTAATTAATGCCTATTGAAGTACTGATAGACTGGTTTAAGTTAAACAAATTATGGATTAACTTAAAAGTAAGGTGACTGGATATACATTATTTGTCTTCATAACAACCATGTACATACGTGGGTTTATTTCATTAAAGTCACATACATATATTTGGATAAGAAAATAAAATTTTTAGAAAGTTTTAAAATATTTATTCCCCCCCCCTCTCTCGGTATTTTTCCCAATAATTGGTGTTGGAGCAGGTCCTTTAGAAGAATATTGATCACTTGAAGGATATTCGCCAATATGATGAGAAATAAAAGGATTTCTCGAAGAAGGGATTTAGAAAAATGTGACAGTGATATGTCAAATGCAATGACTATTATAGATGTTAGCAAATATTCAATTTTGGGAGCACCCCACTTTCTGTTGATCAAGAATGAAGAAGACGGTAACAAAGAATTACCAGGTATGCGCTTTTGTTCTAATTGTGGTCCATTTCCTTGTCTATACAATAATGATAGTGACGATGACAATGAAACAATTGAACTTGCACTCATGGGTAAAAGTGAAAGTAACCACTCTAAAGGGAAAACAGATTAAAAAATGATGCCTCTAGAAGCAAAAGATCAAGTCAAGTCATAAACAATGGACAATGAAGATGTGCCTATGCTAAGCAAAGATAATTATCAACAATGGAAAGAAAATATGAAGTATAATCTAATGAATATTTATGTTTGGTATCTAGTATGCAATGGCTACACCAATATTCCTCCATCAGACGAGGAAGTGCAAAATAAAAGTAAAGCTTTGAGTGACATATTTTGTAACATACCCGATTCAACATTAAATAAGGTTATGAATTATACAACTGCAAATCAAGTGTGGGATAAGCTACAAGAAATCCATGAAGAAATCCCAAAGGAATATTCCTCATCAAGGGAACTACTAGGTAATCCTATCTCTAACAATATGTCAACAAATGAACATGATAAAAAAACAATCTTTGTTATGCCAGATAAAGTTGTTGATTCAGAAGAAGACAGGTTCGAAAACAAAATGATCTTAGAACAAAAGTTGATATTGCTTTGAAAAATATTGTTAATTTTAAAAATAAGTTGCATGCATATGATAACAAAAATCATATTAAATCAATAAATGTTGTTGTGGAGTCTAAACAATATTGTGAAGGTCTTCGAGCTAAGATTATCTCTCTAAGAGAAGATCTTGAAAAAATAGATAAGCGGAATGAAGAACTACTTCAATCATTTAGGCAAAAATAAAATGGGCTGAAAGATGAGATCCTCAAATTAAAGGAGCAAGTGGAAGAAGGAAGAAGGGTTGAAGAAGGTATGAAGAAGCAGTATCTAGAAAAGGAAAATCAATATCAAAGAATGGAGGTTGAGGTAAACATCCTAAAAGGTGAATTAGAAGAAAAAGATAAACATTTTCAATTTCGATATAGTACTAATATTTTGGATAATATTATTAGTAATCAAATGTCTCCCGCCATCAAATCTGGTCTTGGTTTTCATGAAACAATGGGACAGACTCAGGAAAAGGTTTTGATATGCTTCAAACAATTATTATTGTGCTTTCTAGTTTTGATGATTGTTGGTTACAGTATGTTGATGCTATTTAGAAGTGGTTTTGGCTTTTATAAGTTGTTGATGCCTTGATGAATAACCGATTGATGAAGATAATTTTATGTCCTTACTAATATATAAGATAATATGATCATATCTAACAATCAACAGTTGGCACAGTTTCAGGGTGAGAATTTCCTATGCTTCTAATAATGTATTGTTGGCATTATATTTTCTTTAGAATTCATTTGTACATAATAATTCTTATCAATGATGATGTTTCTTATGTTGTTGAAGTTTTGAATTGTGCATCGTGCTATGCTGCCTATGATGAGTTCATGGATGATACCTATATATTACTTGAGCCACATAGTTTTTATGATGCTATTGATCAGATTTATGATGATGGAATATTGTTTTGATGATGAATATGGTACATATGTTATGAGTTAAAGGAGATAAAAAAATATTGAGTATACAACCTCATTATTTGATGATGATAAGTGTCGCTCATTACTTCTATGTTGTTGTCATTATGCCTTCAAAGATGCATAGGTTGCATATGGTGTAGTTATGGATGATGATTCCTATAGTGGTTGGCTCTCATAAGGTATATTGTTTGAGGGTTGTTTCTATTGATGTTATCAAGGAGATGAATTACTAAAAAAATTTGATAAATGATGGTGATATCATAGTTTTGCTATTGGTGACTTTTCGCATTGATAAGAAGTTAGATACATACTACTATCTCTATGTTGATGAAGTGGTGTTCGTGTGATAGTTCTTCTTGCATGAAGAAAATGGGCCAAGAGAGTTATGTTACTATAGTTCTCATGAAGACATGGTCATTAATACTACTACTACATCTGGTATATGATACTTGGAGACTTAGTCACATATTGATGATGTTAAGGAATGATGCTACTCTTCCCTATCTTCTTTATGATGATATTCTTGGTTCTCACATATATTGATTGATGCATGAAAAGATATGCTACTATTCTTTGATGAACATGGATTGAGGCTCTTCCTATTAAGGGAAAGAACAAGTTGGGCTTGATGAGGTCAAGTAGATGAGTTGACAACAAATCTCTCTGGAAAATATTATGCTGCATACTTGGTCGCATGTTAATGACATTAAAACTACATTGTCCTATCTTGCAGATTGCTGATGAAAATGTGCATGTTGTTGTTCATATTGTTGTTGACATATGCTTATGGTGTAGATCCTATATGGTGTATGATAGTTACTGATGACTATAATTGTCTTATTAAGGTCCTTTGGTCTTGGTTATAAATGTCATATATGTCATTTAATGTAAAGACCTATGATGTAATCATTGTAAAATTCAATCATGTATGAACTATTGTAGTCAAGTCATGTAATCCCATCTTTTTGGGTATCTTATGTAATAATGAAGTCAAATATGTAACCCCACTGTGATTGGGTGGTGGATGTAATAATTAAGTCATATATGTAATCCCACTATGTTGGGTAGTTGATGTAAGTTTGAGTCCTTGGTGATAGGAGAAGTTATATTCAGTTGAGTCATAGAGTCATGTACATCATTGCAAATCTTTAGAAGTTTCATCATGTGCTCAAGGGGAAGATGGTCATTATTCAGTATACGTACTCAAAATATCAAATCTAGAAAGCTCATGTCAACAAAGGGAGAGAATCCTTCATTCAACATTCGTCATCCCTTTACCCTTGATGTCAAAGGGGGAGAGAAGCTTGGTGTTTGGAGAGTTCTTGGTATATATACATATGTTTTCACAAGTATCTACAGGTTGTGGTGACCAAACACCAAAGTGGTTCATCAAGTCCAAATGGGGAGATTGTTGGCATTATGACTGATGTGTTATCCTTGATGGAAACCTACTTGATGAGTTATCTTTTGATGACAACCTATTTCATGAAGATGTCAACAAGATGTGTCTACATCTGATAGAGAGTTTGGTCAAAGACATAGTAGTTCAGAGACAAAAGAATCATAAATATTAAGTTTGAAGAAGTATATGTGGGTTCTATGAAACAAAGTCGTGTACATACGCATGTATGAAGAAGAAAAGGCATGTACAGTCTCTACACCATGGTATTTTAAATACCAAGGGTCTTTACCATGGTATTAACCCATAGTATTCAGCCCAGCAATAGATATTTGATCCTATCTAAGAATATAATCGAAATTTCTAAGGATTTGACATGTGGTATTGGACAAGGCCTAAGATATATAAGGAAATGAAGACCAAAGTACTTAGGGGTGCAAGTGATGAATATTTTATGAATAACTAGATTTGAAGCAAGTGTGCATGTAATGGGATATTAATGAATTTCTTGATCTGTAACTAAGTATGTAGCTAGAATTTGATGATGGATCAGATCTCATAGATATGAAATGACTATATTGATAATGGGTTGGTTTGATATGTGATTTTATGTCTGACACATGTTTTATTATGTATGTTGAGAGATGGGTTTGTTCTGAAGATTTGATGTAGCTATAATTCAATAGTTACAGATCTATAAGTGGGTTTTGATAACCTGAAAGGAACATACAAACATGGGTTTAATGTTGGTAAGTTACGTATCTATTCATAACATACGCGGGTTTGATTTCTGAAAAGCGTGTATACACACGAAAGTGTTTTGTGGAAAGCACGTATAGAAGGTAGGGTTTTGTTGAATAAGATGTATGATCAGACTATTCAGTCTTGTTGTGTTTCTCTCATTTGTCAATTAAGTCTTATTTTATGATCTAGGTTTAACAATGATTATTGAATTTGAATTGTATGATCGAAGAGTGATGACTTTGCTATCTTTATGCGATTGAAGATCTCTCGTGGTTCTGTGGTTATTTCAGAGTAATTCAGTAGTTTAAGGTGTAAATCAGTGTGTATTTTAGTATGACAGTGATTTAGTTTCAAGATTCAGTGTTTTGAGATCTGTACGTGGGTATCTTTCATGGAAAGCGAATATATACATGGAAATGATTAAGAATAGTAGCACATATATTTTTCTTAGGGTTTACAGTGACAAAATTTGGTTTATGTGATGAACTGTATGTGGATTGGTATTCTGGAAAATGGATTTACAATGATCTAACTGCTTAGGTTGTTTGAGAATAAGTTGATTGATTTGGGTCTCAGTTGGGCAAGTGATTGGTTGATTCAGTTGGTTCTATGATTGAGTGATTTGTTGCAGTGATTAGTTTCAGTTTGGATATTTGGTATTGAGATTAAATGGTGGTAGTGGGTCAAGTCTGAAAATTTGATGAAAAGTGGCCTACAAGTTGTGATGTTTTGTATCAGGTGGATCCAATGTGAAAATTTATGAAACGTGATCCTCAAAGGTGTTGAGGGTTCGAGCCTTCAATGAGGAAGTGGAAGATTCCTTCCAGTGGTAGCTATTAAATCATATTAGGGGGTAGGAGCTCCTTCCAATGGGTGCCATAAATAAGATCTGGGGGTTGGAGCTCCCTTTCGGTGAGTGTTGACGAATGATGTCAAGGGATTGGAGCTCCCTTCCAGTATGTGCTGGAGAATGAGAGAAGGTTGTACACTTTTGTAGGTGGGTACCTACGTGTTGGTATGATTCTATGCCAATACAATATTGTAAGAAGTTTTTCACTAAATGAAAGATGAAGACGGAAATGACAATAGTGGTGGTTTTCTCCCACTTTGGGTTTCCACCTAAAAATCCCAGTGTTCATGTGTGTTGATGTGTTTCTTATGTGTGATGATTTATTCTTTTTTACTGCACATGGTTATTTTTTAATTAATTCTTAATGCAGTACCGATACACTCGTTTAAGTTAAACAAATGATGAATTAACTGAAAAGTAAGCTAACTGGATATACGCTAGTAATTTGCATAACAATCACATACATATGTAGGTTTCTGTCAGTAAAGTCATGTACATAAATCTGGATAAGAAAAGAAAAGTTTTAGTGAGTTTTAAAATACTGATTCAGTCCCCTCCCCTCTCAGTAGTTTTCCCAACATGGGCCTAGGAATCCCTTGATCGGTAATGGCGAATACAGAGGAAAACATGTTTTTATAGATGAGGGTTTCAGACCTAGAAATCCCTTGATTGATAATGGTGGGATACATGGTAAAGGCTGAGGAATCCCTGGTTGGTTTTTGTTGTGAGTCTCACATTCACACTTGGAATATGGAACAGTGTTGATTCGCTTAAAAAAAAATTGGTTCAGTCGAATCTATGGTCAGGTGGTACGTGGAAGTCCCTTACTTGGTTGGCTTTTTCATATTTTAATAAGAGCTCTTTTCCTCTTGTATTTCCTGAGTATTTGTACTTGTTATTATTTTTCTTTGATATTTTTCTATCATTGCTATTATTCTGGTTATAAGCATGGTTTCATGACAAAGTTTAGTTATGTCTCTCAGCATGTTTTTATTAGTAAATGAATGGTTAATGAGTGTATGATCTAATAGATGATAATGTCGCTATTGTGATAAGGCATCAGATCTTATTGACGATTCTTAGATAAGTATGAGATCCTATTTTTGGATATGTAATTATGACATGTATATTACATGCTCATCATGTGTTTGACAAAATTATTGTCATGGTTAGGCCTATATAGGTAAAGTTATTGTCTAAGTTTTGTATGGAAGGCTTTGTCTTTGTGTCATTCATTTTTTTGGAAAGTTTCATTAAGTTTTGGGCAGTGGTCTGGAGAATAGTTGTGAAAAGTTCCTTGGATCGCACAGTCACAGGCATAGAACTGGGTGAAAAATGCCGCAGTTACTGGACCCTTGGAGGCTTATGCATGTGACTAGAGAGTTATAGTTAAATTTAGGTAGTGTTTTCCTAGTGTCTTGGAGTCCATATTAGAGGAAAAGAAAGTTAACTCAAGATTTGGGCACCTGGAAGGTTGGGTTAGCCCTTGGGGGTCCTATAGCCCTTAAGGGAAGTTAGTAAGGCTTTGGGTTATCGATTCCACTTCATTAAGGTGATCTAGGAGGTTGATTCATACGATAGTAACTCTTCATCACATATTTACCCCAGTGGAAAGGTGAAATTGGGTAAGTGTGGGAGGAGGGTGTTGCAAAGTGGTATGAGAGCATGGTTCAACCATTCGACTGGATGGGAGGAATGTGGTTATTATGCATGCATGAAGGTTTTATATGTGCTTGTTATGTATGCATGGTGGTGGTCATTATTGCAGTTGTGTTGTCATGTCGAAGTTGATGAAGTTGTTGTTGGGATGTGTTTTTCATGAATGCATGTCGATTGTATATGTATTTGTTATGCAAGTCAGTTTATATATGTTTTTATGCGTTATTATGGGCATGTTTGTCATAGATGACATCAAGATATGTAGTTGGTATTGTCATGCATGATTTTTTTATATTGTTATGATTATGTTTATACATGTATCATGCGAATCTGGTTGATCTTGCAAATGATATATCCTCCCCTGAACTATAATGAGTTATGTTGGTTGTGTTTATATTTGGGTTTAGTTGACATGATATACTTGCAAGAAGAAGAGGATCAAATATGACTAGAAAGATGGTGGATTATAGTTCATGAAACTCTTCCTATAGATCATATGAGAAACATGGTGATGAGTACTCCCCTCACATAGCAAACAATTTGAGAAGTTTGAAGGAAGAAATAAGAAGTTGCAAGGTAGATAACGACATAATCATTTAGTCACAAGAGAGACTTGCTAGGGAATAGGAGAAAAAATAAGAGGTCAATGCAGGTATCCTTTAGAGTTTGTCAAACTTGTAGGGACAGGGACTGCTTAGGATCAATCATGGATAGGAGGACAATACTAATGGAGCCTATGGTAGCATATCTCATGATGGACACATGTCTGATAGGGATGATACCGTCAAGGATGAAAGGTTATTAGATACATTTGATAGGAGAGGTAGTGGACATGGTATTTATTCTAGTTCTATTTCGAATAGGTATCATGGTCATCATCACTATCATCCTTACAAGATGAGTGATAGGGGATATTTTCCAGATGAGTTCAAGAAACCCAAGCCACCTACGTTTGATGGAGAGTTGAAGAAGTTGGAAGATGCAGAGCCATGGTTACTTGGAGTGAAGAAGTTCTTTGAGTTATATGATTACACAGAGAACATGAAGGCCAGTATAGCTATTTTAATCCTCAAAGGGAAAGTGGACATGTGGTGGGAAGATGTGAAGAGGGTCAAAGACATTAGGATAGAGGAGTTGAGCTGGCATGAATTCAAGATAAATTTATGGAAGAAGTACTTTTTAGAGAGGTACTATGACAGTAAAGCTAAGGAGCTCTATGAGTTAAAGGTGGGAATGATGAAAAATAAGGAGTACATGACTAAGTTCCTAGACCTATTGAGGTATGTATTGTACATTAAGGATGAGAGGGCCAAAATTCAGAGATTTGTTAGTGGATTACCCTTACCATTTAAAGATGAAATTGAGTATGATGAGCCTCAGTTGCTTGAAGAAGTAATTGGAAAATTGAAGCACTATTATGAGCAATCGAATTGTAAGAAGAAGTCTCAACAAGGTTGGAAAGGGAAAGAAATGACTAAAGGTAAATGTACACCAAAGAAAACAAGACCTCAGGATGCAGGTGAGAATGAGAATGTTGTTCCTTACAAGACATTTACTTTAGTTGGACAGGGACGTGGGTCAGAACCTTAAGGGTAACAGAATAAAGGTAAGGGTAAGGGACAATTTCAGTGTTGTATATGTGGTGTTGGGCATGGAATCCCCCCACAACATGTTTTGGGGCTCAAAGTCCAAGTTTTGGTCAAATGTATTGTAAACGCCGCAAATTATGAGTGTGGAGTGCGAAATATAGGTTAAGTCATAGGGTTGTCCACCCTAAGTATTGTAAGGTAATGTAATGTCATGTCGGCCTACCCGTGGTCCGCAGACCATGCGATTGTATAAATAGAGCAAGGCTCTAAGTTGTAAAGGGAGTAGCTAAGAAACGAATGGTTCGAGCATAGATTAAGAGTCTAAGTGTATTGGGTTGTAGTAGTAGGAAGAGGCTCTGCAGCTGAGTGCGAAGAGGCCTAGTAGAGTCCATAGCTGAGTGTGTGGACTCCTGCAGCTAAGTGCGCAAGGCGGTGTTGAGTCTGTAATCTTGAACGAAGAATAATAAAGAGAAGTTGATTCAAGTTTTGGTGCATCTAATTGTGTATTGCATTCTTTATATTTATATTGTTTTGTTTATCGTGTGCACTTATATGATTATTGGATATACTATTAATTATCATTAATCTTACACCGATCAATTAAGTAATTGAGTAGTAACATATTAAATAGAAAGGAACTTGAGTATAATACAAATCGCACCGTGGGTAGGGTTACGCAAAGGCAGCTTCACAAGTTGCGAAGAACTAATAGGTGTGTGTAGTGACATGTGCGCAGGGTCACAATGCGGGCTGCTAGAAGCTCATCGAACATCCCCAGGGTGCAGAAACTTGGTTCTAGCACCGTCCCATACTACTTCAGGTGAGACCTCAGTTTGTGCTCTGCAGACTATTGCCAAAAGGGCCAGTAGTACCAGGATTTTCTTAGCTAAATCACCTCTGAACCTGAGTCAGGCCCATACAAGCCAACAAATGATTATGTTGCCGAGACCAGGATCTGCATAAGGGATATCTAATGTCATGCCACTAGAATCCAACAAATAAAGAAATTGAAGAGTGGTTGGACAAAAATATTTATGAGTTCATGGTGCAGGAAAACAAAAATGAGTGAGTATCTAAGGAATGGTGGTTGGAGAGCTACTTGTATATAGAAATCCATGAAATTTTCTATGCATCCTTTCCTTCTGAGCTATATGAGTGGATCATGAAGTTAGCAGAAAGCCAAGGAAGGTGTAGGCTCAACAAACCAATAATGGGGACTCTGAAATTAGTGCGTAGACTAGAAGCATCAGGAGATAATATCGTGCGAGTTGTGGACCATTGGCTTGACTGAATAATAGGAGGATTTATCACTGACTTTGCGGTAAACACGACCGTAAGCTATACTGAGGCAGAGCGACGTTTCCTCAAGGGACCGTGAGGTAAGTATATTAAATCTTTGAACACTTGGATTAAGATGTTATTGTGTGAAAAGCAGGTTATGTGGATAAATTAATGTTTGGAGCTACACGAAGTGGGAAGATATACAGAAGCGGAGATAGCGAAGAATTAGAAACCAATCCCTTAATTTCACCCTCGCAGGAAAGCGAGGAAGAGCTCGTGAAAGTTTCTCCGAGAAACGCGGTCATTTTGATAAGGAAGTGAGTTCCATGTTTACCACCTCCACCCACACTGCCACCCGTCTCACCCTCCTCACCTCCATCTCCACCCACCCCACCTCCGCCACCACCACAGTTTAGTATGGCAAGTGTGATCAAACTTCCAGTGTTTAGAGGAGTGGGGAATGAAGATCTAGACCAATTCTGGTTTGTGGTAAGAGAAGTATGGGAAACACAAGGCATCGTGGATGACAATATTAATAAGGCTACGCTCATGAGCGTTCTGCAGGATCACACATTAACATGGTATATAAAGCATTCTAATGACCACCCAAATGTAGGAATCGCATAAATCCAGGCTGCACTAAACAGGGAATTTAGCAAGCCAAAGTCAGAGACACAATCAATCATCGGGTTTAAAGCGATCATGATGGTTTGTAGCATCACTTACGCTGCACTTAAGGACGACACTGTGACAAAAAAAAATTTCCACCTAGGCTGAAGTTTTGGAGATGGAAATGAGATTACATGAGATCCCTATACAAGACCCTGGGTTGGGAGTCCAACAAATCCACACGCAACTATAGAATCTGTGTTTGGCAATGTAGAGTTTGAAACAAGACAGGACACCTCGGCCAGAGTCGTGCGAGGAGGAATGGTGCATAAAATGAAAAGGCCAAGGGCATGACAAGGACCATTGTCCAGTGTTCACGAATTACTTGGTAGAAGAATGGACGATGTCATTAAGACCTAAGGCACAGGTAGGACTGAGCGCGACGCCTGCATTATGGTGCACAATCTTTCAGATAGGAGGAAAACACCATGGATAATTGTCATCTATTGTAGAAGTATACGCAGACATCCCAACAATTGTTTTGTGATTTCTGCAGGTCGGTAGGCCATGATGAAAGCACCTGCCGAAGTTATGACTAATGATGGATCGGACTCCTGCCTACAGGTGGCAGACCGAAACGCGAGCCCTCGACCCAAATGCAGGGATGGCACATGCTAGATTTCAAGGGCACAGTCAAGGTCGAGACAGAATGGGACCAGGAAGGGGTCGCAGACAACTAATTTTTTACAATTGCGGAGTTCCAAGGTACTATGCCCACGATTGTACAAAACCGACAAGGACATCATGTTGGTACTATAGTCAGTTTGATCATGAGGTAGAAGACTACCCTTCATTGATAGCGAGGATGCATGAAAAAGGGGTACTCCTGCCCCCTCCGAGTCAGAATTTGCAAATGATGAGGTCAGAGCCGCGCGAAGAAGACCCAATTGTAAACATGATGCTCAGGAGTGGTATGACCATGGGCGATGATAAAGGGAAGCAGCCAGAAGAAAGTGCGTGGGTTCTCAAGGCTCCTACAAAGGAACTCGAATTTGATTTACAACACACGAAGGAGACACTCATGGAAGCTAAGAAGAGCTTCACGGAGGCCTCCACTTCAGGTAGTAAGGATCAACTAGAACCAAGGATGGATTATTCAATGCTCACTACCTTTCTGGAGACATGCATGAAATTGCTACTCGACAGCAAGGCAATCAAAGGACTACAGGAACTTATCACTAGGTGTGCAGGGTTAAGAGAACTATGCGTGGTCTGGAAACTTGGAAAGCATGCATTGCGCACAGGAAGGGAAATGAGGTTGACTACGCAAATTGATGAGTATGAAATGGATCAGGTAATACTGGATCTTAGATCAGACACAAATGTCCTACCAAAATAAACATGGGAACACATGGGAAAACTTGCACTACAGTGGTCTCCTATCCAGTTGGGAATGGAAAACCAATAGACAATTTTTCCCATGAGAAGATTGCAAGGGGTAACAGTAGACATTGAAGGTGTGAGCGTGCAGGCAGAATTTGAAGTGATGGAGATTGTCGGTGACAGTAATCCCTATTCTACACTACTAGGAATATACTGGGCCACCGATATGAACGGAGTTATAAATCTAAAGAAGAACAAAATGATCTTTGAGAAAAAGTCACTACGCGTAGTAGTATCGCTAGATCCAACTAAAGGAGCACGATACACTGAACCGATGCGTGACGATGATAGTGATGACAATCTTGATTGTATTTACAAGATAACTGCGTGAAAATAGGATTGGGTGAATCTGACTACAGATGGAAGAATTCCGTGGGAGTGTGAAAGTTCTTGCACTTCAGATTCAGATGACGAAGTAGAGTGATGGGAGAATCGGTTGCATGAAGTAACAACACTTAATTGCAACATGACGGTTAGATCACTGTGTTGCATGACAACAGAGGCAAGGGAACTGCCGACATATGACGGATTGACAATGGTGGATGAATTCCTGAGAAAATTTGAACGCGTAGTACCAGAACAGTAACTATTCGATGCTCTGAACTGGGCGTTGCGTGTGATGCCGACACGATGGTGGGTTATGCATAAAGGAAGTTTTGAGGACTAGCTTGGCTGTAGAAGAATGATGTGCCTATGATTTGGGAAACCACAAATATGACTAGTAGACAAATATGACAAACGAGATGATCGACACACACACCTCGCGAAATGGACCAAGGTCTACGGGGAAGAGCCACAGCCTGAATGGGTACATTTATTCTACCATACCATGGATGCCATACCCATGAATTGGTATACTGAGGTGGAGCTCCGCCATGGTACAAGAAAATGAGATGCCTTGCGTGAGGGATTTTTGTTAACCTTCACGTTTGAAGATCATTGGTCGGATACTATTGACGATGCGCTACAAGCAGTAAAAGCTGTTATCTTCAAAATGCCACAGGAGCTAATGGAAGTACTTCAGCTAGAATGGGCGACAAGCAGCATGCTAGAGCATTATAATGTACATGTTGAGGAGGATGATGAGGACCCACGAAATATTAATATTCCAGAAATAGAAGGCTGTCACGAGGTTCGAGGACCATCAATTGAGGATCCCGACATCATTGCGCCACTAAAAACAAAGCAGGTAAACATTGGAACAGAGGCAGAACCAAAGTACGCAATGTTTGGGGACTATTGGGATGATGCCACAGTGGATAAGGTTGCTGAGTTACTCTGCAAATACCAAGACTTGTTCCCGACCAAAATTACAGACTTAAAAGGGATCATTAGCGAATTAGGGATGATGAAGATCACTCTGAAACCCGACATGAATCCAGTTAAGCAACGACCTTATCACTTGAATCTGGAGTATAAAGAGAAGGTCCACGAAAAATTAGACAATATGCACATAGCCGAAATTATTGAACGAGTAGAAGAATCCGACTGGGTGATTCCTATGGTAGTATAGGAGAAAAAACAGAAGGGCGAAATAAGAATATGCATGGACCTCAAGAAGCTGAATGATGCTTGTGTACACGATCCATTCCCGACAACATTCACAGATGAAGTACAAGAAACTATTGGCGGTGAGGAAGCATACTCATTCGCGGATGGGTTCTCAGGGTACCATCAGATCAAGATCGCACCGGAAAATAGGAGAAAAATGACCTTCGCAACAGAATGGGGTTGCTTTCAATACATCGTTATGCCATTTGGACTGAAGAACACACTAGCTATATTTTCACGCATCGTTGTGCCTGCGTTTAAAGAATACATCCACAAGTTCTTGGAGGTCTATCTGCATGATTGGTTTGTCTTTGGATTAGTTAAGCACCATGTAGTGAGCTTACGCTTTATGTTGGATACTTGCCACCGACACTAGCTTGCACTAAACCTTAAGAAGTGCACATTCATCATTCCCTTTGGAAACCTGCTGGGACATGTGGTCTACAAACAACGTCTGATGGAGGACCCAGTGAATATTGCCGTGATTCTAAATTTGGAAGCATCGCAAAGTGTTAAACAACTGCGTGCTACTTTGGGGCACACCGGATACTATAGGACGTTCATCAAAAGTTATGCCCAAATAATAGCGTCAGTGGAAAAGATATTGAAAAAGGATGCTACATATTGTTGGAATGATGATTACATGAAGAGTTTGGATTTCCAAAAGGGGAAACTGGCCTCCACTCCAATCCTGGTCTTCCCATAATGGGATGTGGAATTTCATGTACATGTTGATGCATCATGTATTGCGCTGGGAGTTGTACTCACATAGGAAGGCACAGAGGGCGTGGCTCACCCGATCGTGTTTGCAAGTCGGAGACTGTCCAAAGCAGAAAAGAACTACTCTACCACCAAGTGTGAGGGGTTGCCAATGGTGTACGTGCTCCAAAGATATCGACATTATTTACTTGGAGGACATTTCAAGATGTATATCAACCATTTTGCGTTGAAATACCTGATAAACAAGCCTGTGTTGGGGGGCCAAATATGCAGATGGCTTTTACTATTTCAGGAATATGATTTTGAGGTCATAGTCAAGTCGAGATGCTTAAATGAAGGACTAGGCCACTTGTCACGAATTGAGACGGGAAAGGAACCAACAAATTTGGAGGAGGGACTACCTGATGCACAACTCTTTGCAGTGCACGTCACGGATGGACACTTCGAAGATATAATCCATTTTCTAACAATAGGGACAATGCCGAAGGAATACTTAATCCAATAGAAGAAGGAATTGGTGGTGCGTGCTGCAGACTTTTCTGTCATCGCGGGGCACCTCTATAAAATGGGAAATGATGAGATATTGTGAAGATATGTACCTAAACTTGAACGAGGTCAGATTGTCATGGAAGCACATGAAGTGCTGCAGGGGGACACTATGCAAGACGCACAACTGCACAGAAGATTCTCTGCACAGTTTTATGGTGGCCAACCCTGCACCAAGATTCGAAAGTGCACTATAGGGCCTGCGATATATGTGAAAGGACTGGAAAACCATCACAAAGGGACGAGATGCCACTAAATCCACAAATGACACTATAGCCGTTCGAAAAATGGGCAATCGACTTTGTGGGACCGATCAAGCCTCAGGGAAAGACGAGTGCGAGTTACATCATGACCACGACAGAATACCTGACACGATGGGCGGAAGCGCAGCCGGTCAAGGACTACACGGCCGATACAGCTGCGAAGTTTTTGTTCGAAAACATGTTGACACGATTTGGTTGTTTGAAAATCTTAATAAGTGACTGTGGAACACATTTCATGAATGAAACCATCAGCGCGCTCACAAAAGAGTTCCAGGTGTATCATCAGAAAAGTACACCGTACCACCCACAAGTTAATGGGATAGTAGAGGTATTCAATAAAATACTGGAGACTGCACTGACCAAAGTATGTAACGTGCAACGAAACGATTGGGACCTGTGCGTACCTATCATATTATGATCATATAAGACAGTTTGGCAAAAAATTGACAGGACAGACACCTTTTTGGTTAGTCTATGGCACGGAAGTTGTCATGCCGATGGAATACATCGTACCTAGTCTGTGAATAGCAGCGCTCACATGCATGATGGACCATGAAACTCTGGAAGAAAGGATTGCACAATTAGAAGAACTCAAGGAAGAACAATTTCTGGCTAGATTTCATCAGTAGGTACAAAAGTAGCATGAAAAGGTGTGGCACAACAGTAAGTTGATGTACGATAGAAAGTTTAAAAAATTTCCGAGGAAATTCAGAATGCACTGGCTGGGACCATACGTGATTAAGGAGGTCACAGACAGAGGTGTGGTCTAGCTAGTTAAACTAAATGGAGAACCCTTTCTAGGCAAAGTAAACGACAGTCGCTTGAAGCCCTACACGAGTGGGCCAGTTATATGACTAACCAGCCGGAGCATAGTCCTCGTGCCTCGAGGAGCCGAACCAGGGCGCGAGACTATAAACACATGTAGCAGATGCCAGTAGCAAGGTAAGGACACAATTCAGACACAGATGATTCTAAAGCAAGAATTCAGCAGATCCAGTAAATCGCAGAACAGTGCACTACGGACCTCCGAGCAGTTCGTGACAAGTTGGAGGGACTCCACGCCAAGATTGCCACGCTGACTGAGTGAATCGGGGATGAGTCACGATGATTGTGTTGAGGGCTTGTTGGGCATGGAATCCCCCCACAGCATGTTTTGGGGCTCAAAGCCAAAATTTTGGTCAAATGTATTATAAGACTCCACAAATTAAGGGCGCGGAGCATGAAGTATAGGTTAAGTCATAGGGTTGTTCACCCTAAGTATTGTAAGGTAATGTAATGTCATGTTGGCCTACTCATGGTTTGCGGTCCATGGGATTGTATAAATAGAGCGAGGCTCTAAGTTGTAAACGTAGTAGCTAAGAAACGAATGGTTCGAGCATAGAGTAAGAGTCTAAGTTTATTGGGTTGTAGTAGTAAGAGGAGGCTCTACAGCTGAGTGCATAGAGTGTAGGAATATACAGGGTAAGTTCCTCAGACAGAACACCAAAAGGACACCGCTCACAAACAGATCACAGATTAATACACCAGTATTTTGACGTGGTTAAAACCCCCAGAGAGGGAAATAGTCCACGGCCTGTGCCAACGTGGCTACTACAGGAAATTTATTAATAAAAGAATGAAAATTTACATAAGCTTCTCTCGTGCACGGTTAACCTACAAATGACCCTCCATGTGCTTTAAATAGAGTTCATGGACCAATCGGGTGTCAAGCCATGGATCAAGTGTCGGTAATACCGAGGAGAGAATGAACTGTCGGATCACTACATATCATGACCGTCGGATTGTAAGTTACAAATGTACATGTTAAAGAAACACACTTTACCTAACTCTATACTTGACCAAGTTATACTTAACTATTCCTATGTGTCGGAATATCCTAACATCCCCCCTTAAGAACAACTTGGGATAGGATTGAAGGATTTACAAATATGACACAATAGGAGAAGGAAGGAGGCACTAGAGCTATCCCCCCTTAGTGACAACTTCCTGAACTCCAAGCATATATCGAAGTTTAGTGAACTTCGCCTCTGTGAGAGCCTTTGTGAAGATGTCTGCAACCTGATGATCTGTTGAACAATATTGCACTTCAA
>APFE031120939.1:39919-83650 GCA_000404065.3 Pinus taeda | reverse complement strand
ATTGCTGCCTTTTTTCCAAAAGCTTTGTAAAGTCTTGTTTTAAGTCAGTCATGAGTCATTTGTGTTTGGTCTGTTGAGTCAGTTTTTTCAAGTTATTTTAGTTTTCCATCGATTCGGTTTGAGTCAAGTTTGAGTCAAGTTTCAGCCAGTTTTCAGTCAAGTTTTCATTCAATCAATGTGTCAAAGGTTTTGTGTTATCCATTCAAATAATGATTCCATCGCCCAATGGATGAAGGCACTGTCTGCTCTCCCAAAGATCTTCCGTTCTTGACACCTCCAAGGAGCTACCATCCCCATTGGAGCCAATGTTAGTTTCATTCTTTGCAGCCTTTCTCTAGTGATCAAATATGCTCTTACAAAGCGGTCTTAGAGTGTCAAGGTCAATTTTGTCATTTCAGTGAGTCTTCAAGCAAAATTTGGTCACTAGGCATTAGGTCTAGGGTTTGATTTCACTCCTTTCAAAGTTGCCCAAATGCTAGTCTATGTCACTATTCAGCTGAGTCTATCATCATTCAGAGGGTTTTCATCATCATGTCAAGTTTCATTGGGTCATTTTACACCTTGTTCATGCCTCAGCTGCGCCTAGGCAAGGTTCATTTCCCTCTCCTAGGGTTTTGAAGGCAATTCCCCTTGAATGGCCAAATCATCAGCAAAACTTGTATCCTGACGTTCATACACCTTCCCCTATCCTTAATGTACCTTGTGAAACACTTCCCGTCACTGAAATCTCCCAAATTCCTCATTTTTGCACAAACCCTAGTTTCTTGCCACAACTTGGCAATTTTCTAGGCTAGGCCTGTGTTTTGCCCTTTTGGACCCCTTCCCCTCACTCGATCTTTGAGATTCCACTTTCCCCTTCTTCCTAACATCCCTCCCTACTTCCAAAAATTTCCCCAAGAATTTAGAAGCCCCTTATCCCCTTCATTTCGCTTCATTTCGAAAAAATCCCTTGTTTCACACATCGGGATAAGTTTCACTCAAAAGATGTTTTAGGGCAAGAAAAGATGAATTTTGAAACACTGAGAGAGGTTTTTGTCCACAACAGGCCAAGGAAGAGAAACTACCTTCAATTTTTACACAGGTGTCATGGTTTTAGAGAAATGTCAAAAATACCGTTGCCTTAGGAGAATTGAATGCACCTTTGAAGTGACCTTGGGAAAATCAAGATTTCTCATAGCTTGGTTGGCCAAATGACTTTCTTGATGAGTCAAATGATAAGTAGACACAAATATCTTTCCAATGAACTATCATGAGCTCCATTTGGAGTTCAGGAAGGCATTCCAAAGTTGACTGTAACAGCACTTTGCCTTGAGGCAGCCTCATTTGGCACATTTTGACTAGTCTTGGGAGATTTGACTTTTGACAAGGAAAATGAACTCCAAATTGAAAAATTCCTGTTGGGTTGGAAAGTAGACATAAAGACCTTTCCAAAGAACTATTCTATACCCACTTTCAACACTAGGAAGGCATACAAAAGCCTCCTGCAAAATGCACTATGTGGCGCGCGATGCATTGGGTGTGCGCGGCGCACTGGGCTCCATTGGCCAGTGTAAATTTACATGCGCGCGACGCATAGGGAGCGCACTACGCATTGGGCCAGAACAGAAAATTTTTGCCACTGCTCTTCAAAATTCAAATTCTCTCAGTATCCTTTGCCTCATGTAAGTTTAAATCATCTTGCTATTATCTTTGGTTTGTGTTTGGAGTTGTTTGAATATCGGTTGTAGGAGTATGAATGTTGAAAAACACAAACCCTACTCTCTTGTAAAGAAATGCCTTTAGGTTTTGAATTTGAAGTTTTAGAATTTGAATTTGGTGCCAAAACATTCCATATCTCACTTGTATTTTCCTTTCCCCACTACTATCATGTCATCATACAATGCCTCCCTTTTCCCTATTCCCTTCAAAATCACTCATATCACTTCGTCCCTCTCCTATTTCCCTATATCCCATCCCTAAAACTTGCCATTTGTTACCACTTTCCATCCTTCATATCAGTTATAGGTTCCAAAATTCTGTACAGTCAAGTGACTGTACTCACATCCTTAATTTCACTTGACTCAAGCATATTTTCTTCACTTAATTGAAATCATGTTGTTCCCATAGCTCATTTTCCCACAGTCCACTATTCACACGGCCCTCTTTCCCACAGTTCCTCCCACATTTGGAATTTGAAACAAAAGCACCAGATCCTCATTCTTCATCTCATTCAAGCCAACATAGATTTTTCAACATCATGGAGGCAAACATCGATACATTATATGACCAAGACAGAGATTGCACCACTGAACTGCATACACCAGGAGGACACTGAAGCGTCGTGAAACACCTGATCCACTCCGGATTTTGGCCAAGGCTTCATTGGCTGAGCATGATACATGACGGAGGGTATTCGCTCCAAATTTGAGCAAATTCGGAGAAACTTTTGTCATTTGAAAAATTTGGCTTAAAAACAGGTTTTTCAGCTCAACGTGTAGCGCGTCGACGCGCGCGCTTATGATTGGGACACTTGCTGGAGGAAAAATTGATAGTTTTGGATTTTTCATGGTAATTTATGCATGCTCTAGTATGTCAAGGGCATTTCATCAAGTTCTGGATTATCAAAAGGCCCAAAACACCATGAAAACCACCTTTCTGCCACCTTTTGCACCAGCAGGAAGTACTTCTGGGAGAATGAAGTTTTGGAGGGGTAAATGAACTCCGAATTGAAAAATTCCACTTGGGTTGTAAAGTAGACATCCAGGGATTTCCAACAAGCTATCATGAGATCAATTGGGATGCTGTAAAGTGCCCCAAAATCAAGCAGAAAGGCGCGCGATGCATAGAGATGTTTGGTCAAATTTTCACTGTTTAGCTCAGAAATTCGCCCAGTTTTGACCAGTTTTGCTTCTTGATACTACTCTTGAATTTTCATGATGTAATTTTGGCACATTTTTACTTTTTCTATAGGATTCATTCACTAAAAGGTGAAAATTAAATGAATGAATCAATTTCCTAGCATATAGGGGTAAGTTGTTTGACTACCTAGATTTTAGTTCCTTGTTTAGAATTAGTTCAAACAGCTCCTAGAATGATGAGCTAGACCCCTAGAGGCAAGGGAAGGGGTTAGGATGGTCTATATCATGTAATTTCTCAATCATTTTCAGAGGTTGGAGAGGTTGGACTTTTGGGAAAAGCCTAGACTCTATTGTACATTGTATATTTGCAATTTTGGCAAAGGAAAGACCAGGGTTTTGCAGTAGTGTTTGGGATTCATGTGGTTTTATGTGTTTATGGTGTGCTTCTTTCAGCATCTGTAATTTGTTATGTGTATCATTTTCCTTCTCTCATATTCTGCAATCGAACAAATGAAGTGTTAAGGTAGAATCCATAATTTGCTATGCTCTGCCTTTAAGTTTGTTTGATTTTCGATGTTTTCATCTGTTTAAGGAGAATCCTTGAAATATTCTTGCTCTCCTTAGCTCCTCGCCAGTCTGATCTATCCATCTCTTTCACTTTTAAAGCATCAAGACAATTTCCTTCCTTCCCCCAATCGGACCTCTGCAAAAACTGTGTCTCATCCCTGCACCCAAAATTGCCTTTCCCTTAGATTCAATAAAAACCCCAAAAAATTAACTTCAAACTCCTTGTACTTCATACCTAGCCTAAAATTAATTACCAATTTAGTCATCTCAAACCTCATCGATTTCCTTTTGCTGAGATTGACCCGGAGAGAGCCCTCTCCTGTCCTTGTAGGGCTAGCTACGAGGCTGAGCGTGGTTTGATGTAGCCTTGAGTTTTACCTTATTTCAGCCTAAGGTAGATTTGAGTGCTAACATCACACACCAGCAGTTCATGGATGATCTTATGTTATTTTGAATACCAATAATGGGTGAGATTAAGACTTTGAGAGTGAACCTCAATGAATCTTTGGAGGCCTTAGATATGATAATTAATGCAGAGAAAACACACATTGTTTCAATACTAATGTGGCTATATAGAAGCACCTTGCTTGTTTGATGGATTTCCAAATTCACAAGCTTCTTGATAAGTTCCTAGGAGTTCCTTTGGTTGAGAAATCCTTACGTGTAGCATATTGGTAGGATACATTACAAAATATTTCTCAAAAAATTAATAGTTGGGTATTTAGAACACTCAACTTAGTAGGAGGCTTGGGGATCTGAGACCGTGATATGTTCAAAAAAGAAACGAGAGATAAAATTTGGTAGAAATCTTCAGGGATGGAATGAGCCATTGAAACAGATATGGAACAGGAAGTACAGTGAACGCTCCTCTGAGTAGACTAAGCTAAAAACTTTGGAATACTCCCAAGAATCCTCAATCTAAAATCTAGCACAAGATAACTAGAGTTTAACCCAAAACCATGCCTTATGGTAAATCAGGGAAGGCCACATGGCTTTATTCTGGAAATATGCATGGAAATAAATTCCTTACTTGGGAGATCGTCAGGAGTTTTGGGAGTTACAAAATTACACAACAACACAACAATGTAGCATAGTTGCAAATTTCTGGAAAACATCCCTTGATTTTTTGTATGGCGATAGTGGAAGTGTAACAACCCTGGTAAAATGTTCATGTAATAAAACTTAATAAAGGAAAAAATAAGACCATGGTTAAGGGACACGTATTCCAAGCAGAATGTTGGGAAAATATATCCTAGTGGGCATTGGATGTTTTTATGGCTAAAGGAAATTGGAAGAGGCAAAGGTGAAGGAATTAAAAGGGAAAAACACATTTTTGGCACATTTTATTTATGAAAATAAAGGCAAATAGGAGAAAAGTTAAGTGAAAGGTCACAGGTTGTATATGAGGAGTAAATTGAAGGAAAATAATGGAAATTGAAGAAAATAGAGGCCTCAATAATAAAAGGGCTTTTGAGGATCAGATGGTAACCTTTTGTTAGTTCAAGTTTTGGAGCTCACTCATTATTCTCTCTCTATCTCTCACTCTTGGTCACTTAGAGTTTTCTTGGAGCACTCCAGCTTTCAATCAAGGAATGAAAAGATTGCAAAGGGAAAGGAAGGAAAGAAAGGATCAAGCAAGGAAGAGCAGGATCAAGAAGCTTCAGTAGGAATACTTGCAGGTAACATATTGCATGCGTGATTTCCTAGCTGCTTTTGGCATGAATGGCTTTGCATGTTGGTGTATGGTTCTCTTGTTGTCGGTGGCATGGTTTTGTAGGGTTATGACAAAGGTTTTCAACCTAGCCTTGCCTTTTCTAGATGCCATGGTGTGATGGGATGTTTATCTTGGTTTTGAGGTTTGGATTTTCCAAATGGATTTTGGAATCTGAGGCAGAGGTGGTCTCAAGTTTCATTCCGAAAGGCCTAGGAATTCCTTGACCAGTTTTGGTGGGATACAAAGTAAAGCTTGAGGGAGGAGTCTTGGTTTAGGGCCTAGTGATTTGAGTTTGGATTTTGGTAAAGATTGAGAGACAGGTCTCAGTTTAGGGTCTAGTGATTCGGGATTGGATTGCAGTAAAGCTTGACAGACAAAGAGATGGAAAATTCCTCAAGGATAATGATGGATTCTTAATGGCTTTCCAAGCTCGATTCAATTTTGTGATTAGAGCACCCATTTTGGTGTGATCATGGTTTGGTGAAGGTGGAGGTGGTTTAACCTCTAGATTCCCTTGGTTGTTTTTGGATTGGTTTATCGATGGGATCCCACATTCATGCTTGGAATATGGCACAAGGGTGACTGGCTAAAAGAAATATTTGGTTCATCCATGTGTACGGTTGGGTGGTACGTGGAAGTCCCGAACCTGGTCATATTTTCCTATGGTTAACAAAATCTAAGTTCTCTTTCTTTTGTACTTATTTATATGTGGATTTAATGGTTGTTATCTCACTATTATTTTCATGGCTTTATGCTAGTTATAAGCATGGTTAATTGATTGGTTCATGTCATGGTCATTTCATGTATTTACTTGTAATTATTAAAATGATGTCATAACAGTTCGAGGGAGAAGGTGGTGATCCTTCTTGTCGTGTCTCGTAAGAGTTTTCAGTCATTCAAGTTATGTCTTGTATCCTAGACCTCTAGATTGTATTGATGCCAACTATTTGACAAAATGTCAGTACTGGTTAGGGATGGTCAGGCCTAGTCCTGGAGTTTATTTTTGGTTATTAGTCTTGTCATCATGTGTTTGATGGATTCAGGAAGTTACAACAAGTTCTAGGAAGTGGCCATAATTCTCGGCTAGAAAAGTTCCTTAAATTCTGTGGACACTGACACATGTTTGCTGGGAAAAGTCCCTAGACGTAGACATGCAAGCTTGTGGGAGTGGTCAGAGGTCCCTAGACATTGGCATGCCCATAGCATGAGATAATCTAGAGGTCAAGAGGTATAAAAAGTTAGTGGGCCCTAGAGACAGGATGCCTGAGTGGTTGGGATGCCTACTAGGAGTATTGTTGCTGATGTGGAATGTATGGTTGATGTGTTTCCATCGATTCCATTTCCATAAGGTCACCAAGGAGGTTGAATCATATCATATTATATTCTCATCGCATTTTTACCCCGGTTGGATGGTTACATGGGTAGATGTGGGAGGAGGGTGGTTACAGATTGGTATCAGAGTGGGTTGCGCTCTCTTTGGGTCATATATGATACCACATAGTTGTATTAGAGCGTGGTTCACCCCTCGGACTGGATGAGAAATGTGTTGGTCATGCATTCATGTCAATTGCATATGTGTTTCTTATGCTTGTATTCCATGTGCGTGTTGCATTTACATGGTGTTGATCATGGTTGTAGTGTTGTAGCCATGTGAAGATTGAGGATGTTCTTGTGGGATGTGTCGTCATGAGTGTATGGTTGTATATGCATTTGTTATGCATGTATGGTAGGTCGGACATGCATTGTGAGGTCATTGTATGCAATTAGGTCATCATGATGTTGTTGGTTGTTATGATGTTGATGTGTTGGATGAGATAGAGCAGCAGATGAAAATCATTAAAATGATGTTGCAACATTGGAACTTGAGGCATGAGCATGTCATCATATAGGTTTGTACGTTGGGCATGCAGGTATGTTAGTTAATGGATTTTAATATGCTTTAGTGTTATGTAAATTAGGTTTGTGTACATGTTTATTGATGTTATGGTTAGATACATGATAGATGCTAGTTTATTAGTGTAGTTATATGCACATGTGTCATATAGTCATAAGTGGTAGTAACCTGTGGTTTTATGCATTGCTATTGTTGTTTTATGTTAGGTAACTTGATGATCAGGCTATATGTTATTTATGAGCATGATATATAACTTGTTGTTGTTATATTCTAGTAACTTGATGATTAGGGTTATTACATTAAGACCTTGATGTTATATGTATCGTACTAAGTTGGATTGGCCTATACAAATGGTTAGGGTTCTGAAATTTAGGTATGAGTTAATAGGATGTGATATTCTGTTGTACTAATCTAGACTAACACTATAGATGTGATTATTATCTGTGAATGATAATTGTTTATGAGTTGATGATGTGAATATGTTAGCTAGTGACTACTATGGATATCATGACCTTATTTATGTTGATTTGATATGTTATGAAGTTATACCATACTAATATGGATTGATTGTGTAGACAAGATAACCTCGCTTGAGATATATTAAGGTATGAGTTTGCTTATGTTGTCTACTCGGTGCTTGAATGCTTGATTATGTCGTCTATTTGGTGTTTGAGTGTTTAATGTCTATTATGTCATCTACCTAATGTTTGAGTGTTTGATTAATTGCATGATATGAGTATGTGTTCAAATTATCTTGTTTTAAGATGGTAGTACTAATACATATGTGTTGAGACAACTGATATGTACATGAGTGCAATAGGTGACAGTTGTAGTGTTATGTCTAATGACTATTAGTTGATTATGCATTATGACATGATTGTTAGTCTTGGTAAAGGTTGATTTCAAATTGATAGATATGATTGCCTTGATAGTTGGAACATGTGGTTGACATGTGTGAGAAGTTGCAAGATAACATGCTTGGCATTAGTATGACAAGGCAATAGTTGATTTGTTTATATAGCTAACAGTTGGATGACATGATAACACATAATAAGAATCAATTGAATAAAGGTAAATGATAAAAGAAAGGAATTATGCAAGAATTCATTTGGATATGTTTGGAAACCCTAATTCTGAATGAATGAGCGTTTTGCATACAAGAAGTCTTCTTAACCTTAATCTTGTCTGAAATTATGTGGGTATGTGCTATATTCATGGACATGTATTTGACAGGTATATTGGCTAGTCTCTAGTTATAGGTGGACCTGTCCAAGGAATTGGAGTCCCTTGAGAGATGGCGTGGAGGTGTTCAGTTGCAAGAAACATGTTGGGCACAACAAGGTAAGGTAACCAATGCATTGTTATGTTTATTTATGCACTAACAATTATGTGTTGATGACAGTATGATGCAAGGGATTTCATGGAAAGGAAACTTACATTAGGGGAATTTTGAGGTCTAAAATGGGCCTCCTAAAGAAATTATAAAATAATAGTGGAAATAATAAAATAAGATTAGATTACATCATCAAATTTTAGAGGGAAAAAGGGAAAAAATATTTTATCAACTTATCTTCCAATGGCTTTACTCAAATTTTGAGTGGAAACACTTGTTGGATGAAAATTCTGATTCCTCATAAAAATGAGTACGCATGTTTCATACTTTCGATGGACCCTACTACACGAAAAATGAGAAATATATGAAAAACATGATTGCAATCATGTTTTTTCAGGTATTTCTGATTTTTTGTGTAGCAGGGTCCATTAAAAGTATGCAACATGGGTACTCCTTGGATGAGTAATTAAAATTTTCATCCAAAGAGTACACCCACTTGAAATTTGAGTAAACCCTTAGGGAGATAAGTTGAAAATACGAGTTGAAAAAGTAGTTTTATTATTTTATTATTTTTCAGTCTTTCTAATTTTTTACTCCAAAAATGGTGAATCATCCCCCATGGTTGACATCATCATCTTGAATCCTATTGGTTCAAATTTTATT
The DNA here is from genome assembly GCA_000404065.3 of Pinus taeda. Lineage (NCBI taxonomy): Eukaryota > Viridiplantae > Streptophyta > Pinopsida > Pinales > Pinaceae > Pinus > Pinus taeda. The sequence goes on along the minus strand of APFE031120939.1, from coordinate 74,642 downwards.
TTGGTTGTACATTTTTCTTAGGAGGCCCATTTTAGACCTCAAAATTCCCCTAATGCATGAGACTCTGAAGAAGGCTCAGGTTGAGCTTTCCTTTGGAAGCACTAAGAACCATGGGGATTGAGTCATGGTGTCTATTGTCAGTCTTGTGCTTTTGGTATTTTGTGATTTGTTGTTCTTTATTACGATTTTGTTTGTGTCTTGTGCATGGTCCTGCCACTTTTTTTGCAAAGTCGTGTTGTTATTGGTTTTCATGGTTTTATTCTTGTTTGTTTATTGTGCTTGCCTTTTATGTTTTGAGTCTAGGGAATTTCTTGGGAAAGAGGAAAGTTAATGGAGCCCAAAGATAACGGAATTAAACCCAACAGCTGATGTAAGGCCTGGATGAAGCTTAATGCATGTATAAGGGCAGTTGAAGGCAAGCTTATAACAACTAGTTGGATTGGTTGGGTCCATTGGTGTAAATGGACGAAGGCGGGACATCATGAGAAAGTAATCAAGAAAGGTAAAGTAAATAGATTTGAGGCGCCATATGCCTTAACTACATTGGGAATTGTTATTCTTGATGTTTTACATGTGTTGCATAGATAAAGGAAGTTACCTTAACCTTGACCTTATGATATCTGGTAATTATGTTGGGATCGTGATTGTGTCGATGTATATATATGTATACATTTATGTATGTAGGTATGTTGTTTTCTGATGAGATCATGATTTTTTTGTGCTAATTCTATATATGTATGTATATATGTATCTATGTCACTGTCTGACAGGGTCACCAAGGATCATTCTTTTGGATTAGTGATTTCTTATGTAGGTGAATGACATGAAGAGATTCTTGCTTCATGAGGAATCAAGTGGGAAGAGTAGCCTAACCAATCTCTAAGGTCAACATCAAGTGGATATGAATTGATATTACATTATTATACTATGTCTATGTTTATGTTATGGATAGGCTAATGCTGAGAGATACATCAGCAAAATGAAAACAACATGATGTGCAGTATGGTAGGATAAGCATGGATGGCGGAGAGACATTGGAAGCAAGGTTGCCTGGTAGAGACAGTGTGGTTTTGGATGTGTGTTACTACTATTGTGCAAATATTGTATATGTTGTACATGTTGCATCTTTGATGTTGGGTGCATGTGGTGTTGTGTATATATAGTGTGTGTACATGTTGTTATGCATTGTTATGTACAAGGTGGTATAGATAGTGTTGTGTGAATATTGCATATGCAATGTTGGGCATAGATGGTGTTGTGTACATGTTGTATATGAAGTGCTATGTACATGTGGCATGGTAAATTTTAGGGGTGAATTTCAGCCCAAAGGCGGAATTTAAGGGGGTTTTCATTTTAAAGGGGCGAATTTTTTATAAAACACCCATTTCATATAGTTAGCCCAACTTTTATTTATTTATTTATTTCATTTTAGCCCAAAAAAGGGGGTGGATAAACTATGAAAACACTCATTTGACCCAATTCACCTAGTTTGGAAGGTTATATTCCATTACAATCACCCTTTCAATGTTAAATTGGTTTGCAATTGCCCATTTTCTGGTTTAGGAGGTGGTTTGGGAGGTTGTATTTGGTACCAATTGCCCTAATTTCTTCTGTGAACGGTTACCTATTTTCAAATATGAAAAAAAAACATTATTAACCATAATATTAGTATTAATACAAATAAATATTGCACATGGTATTGACCCATGGTATTCACGTGGAATGTAGCTTATTTAAAGGAGGGAATTAAACCAGCATAGATCCATCTTTACTCTGGATCTACTAAGCACCCAGAGGCATCAAATATCGTGATATGAAAATTAGAATAGAGTGAAAAAATATTTGATCCCTCTCAGGGCTTGGTAGATCAAGAGTAAAAATGGATCTTGTAATTTAATGCCACTTAAACATTTTAACTTGGTTAAAATAAAAAATAAAATAAAAATTAATTATTAATTTTATAAATACTAATAATAGTTTTTAAGCTTCATGTTTATGATAACCCATCGTATTGACCCATGGTAATACCATGGTATTCATGTGAGCATAGACTATTTAAAGGGGAAAATCTATAAGCTTAGGTCCATCTTAATTTCAGGTCTACCAAGTGCTGAGATGGATAAATAGATTTCATCCCTCTAAGAGTTTGGTAGATGTGGAGTTAAGATGGATATAAGTTGGTTTTTATGATAATGAAGATATTAAATAGACTTAGGAAATTATATCGTAGAAAAAATCTTAATGTGAATGGTTAAAGCTACATTTAATCACTTCACAAAATTTAGTAAGAAATACCAATATCTCCATTAATATTGGTTTTTCTAATTTAACAAACAAAAAAATCAAAATAGTGAAATCTTATCACTCTTTTCCCATCACCCTCATAGAAGAGAGATAGAACTAGTCGTTGCCCAGATTTCCCACCATTTTTCAAACATTCTCAATATGATATCTTCATGAAAAAGTTAAGGTACTGATGTTGGATTAGTTGTTTGAAAAATATGATGGTTTGTACAACCTTTCATCTTCTCTGTTATTCTTAGTTTGTCGTAATGATCTGTAGGGGTTGGGCCACTACACCATATTGTCCTAAAAGCTGGATATTGTGCACCAAAAAGGAAATTAATCCACATGTTACAACACTGTTAAAAAATGCAAGATGTATGAAGGTAGTGAATTATGATAATAAGCAATTTAGATTGGGAGAGACGTAATTAAAGTTTATTCTTTAATTGAAGATTTCCAATTAAAATAATAATAAATCTACATTTATATATTTATATATTGATTGGAAGGCTTCTGACAATGGTCACTTCTTTCTATTTGATCCCCTTCAGGCCTTTGGGATACCTACTACTTTCTTATATTATATAGATGGGGCTTTCTACTTGTTGGCATGTTGGCGTAAACAAACTTGATGTGTTTTTTTTTTTATCTCGTAGTTGGAGTCTATGGAATAAGAAAGAAATTTGATTTTCATTTTCTCATCCTGATAGGTAAATGTTTGTAGATGAAGATTCCATCTTAACAACTCTGTCACAAGGAAATTCAGTATATTTTGTTGTTGCTCAGTACAAAATCAAGCGTCATGAGTTTGTGATTCTCCCCTTATTTGAGGACAGGGTACTTGGCAAGAGGCTTCCTTGTTGGACTATTTGATGATAGAGCACACACATGACATAGATCATTGCCCCTAATTGCCTCTAGAGCCATTTGGAGAGGAAAGAAGGAATAACAATTTTGTAGACAAGGATATCTCTCCTTTTTAGGTACATCATCAAATAAAATATCTGTATGAAGGCATAAAAATGACTCCAAAGGTTAAAGTTCCAAGGTGAGTTGCAATCTGGGGGTTCATAAAACTTAGTCATGGCCTTCCTTTGTTGGTGCTTTCCAAGGTGATATTCTTTGTTATATATATTATCTACGAATACGTGTGATATTCTTGTTCTATATATTATCTGCGATTCAAACCCACTTCAGCAACTTGCAAGAGGAAAATTCAAACTGGTGCTGCTTTTGGTGTCTTTCATGTCTACCTCTGCCAGAAAATTATCCGCAATACATCAAATTTTGGATTCACATGTCTCCTGATATTTGATTATTTTTCACATTTTGAAGTGGGCAAAGAGGATAGTTCTTGTTTCAAGTACAAACATATTCATTGTAGGTCATAATGGGTAGTGGAGCAGTAGGGATGGGCTTGTTGGGTCAATATAATTTGAACCCAACTACAAATTTTATGCCCAAAACTTCACAACTAGTTTTGGGGGTTCCTTGGCAACAAAAAAGAAGAAAATCATTTCGGTATCGGGAAAAGACTCCCCTAGCCAAAGCAGTCCCTGGAAAAGACTACCCATAGGGGGGGGGGGGCGGTCCAACGGACGCAAACAGCACACATCCATCAGTCAGAGCCAGGAGGTCTGGTCATTGCCGAGAAAAGGAACCCATGTTGAGATATTCATCCCATAGAGATGAATCTATGTTGTTATTCTACTATGCATTAGGAGGTTTCAAATTTTGAGGCCATGTTCATCATATAAACTTTTTTGTATCACAACAAGTTTGACAATGGGAAATCCTTTGGCATTCATGCTGGCGCAACCCTGCAACTTCTCAAGTGTTCATGTTGTTCACAATTCACAGTATGATTTATTTATTTATGTATTTGTTTTTGGCTGAAATTGCTACATGTATAGATAGCCTGTGTGACATCCTTGATAATCTTGCCATTTGAAGACCAAGTGAAGAAGGCACAGACCATAGTTGAATATAGTTTAACTTGGAGGTATTTAGAAGATTCATTTGTGAATTGAGTTGCTACAAATAAGCTTCTTATATTCATTTAATGAACCATGTCAAATACCTCGGTTTTATTTATATTTTTTTGAGTTAATGGTTAGTGAATGGCTTGATAAAGACTTTCTTCTTGATCTAGATTCCCCTCGGATGCCAGCAAACAGAAATTGTAGAACTCAATAATACAATTAATGCTCCTGTCAAACCATGCCTCAGTTACCGAGGGTACTAAATTTATTATGATTTCTTTATCTAGGTAGTAAATTACTCCATGTAGAGGGAACGCAGAGCTTTGTAGATCCTCCTCTAAGTGAGGTCGATCCTGAAATGAATGTGATAATTGAGAAAGAAAAGTAGTCGCAATTCAATGGCTTCGAACTTATTTCTTCTAAAATTTTTACATCCTGGGCGGTTATGGAAGTTTTTGGATCATGTCTAACAAACAAGTATTCAGAAGGACCCCCTAGTAAGAGGTAAGTGCCTGAATATATAACTTGGAATGTGAAGAATGGCACCATCATGATTTTGATTGTGTCTAAGCTGCTTGGCAATTTATTCTTTCCACTTGGTATTTTTTTCTTGTTAAACTCAATTTCTCTTAGCTTTTGGACTTGCATTTTTAGTTTTAATGTTTTACATGTGTAATGGTTTCTGGGTTCAGAATTACTTAGCTTTTGGACTTGCATTTTTAGTTATAATGTTTTACATGTGTGTAATGGTTTTCGGGTTCAACATTATAGTGTAGAGACTTGTAGTTGTTGCATGAGTATCTTTTATCATAATGATGGATACAGTTGTTGGACACTTTTCTATATTTATTCACTACTGTGTTGGGTTGGGATTTATGCCATGCATATAATATGCAGGCAATGAATTTGTTGACCAAAGTGAGAGGCTTTGCTAGCAGAGGGCCCTAGAAGCATTACATCTTGACAATAGTATATGGGGTGTTAATTTTCAACCATTATCTCGATCCCTATCTAATTTTGTTGTTTATACAACTCTCCTCCAACCACATCATTGCATTATGGTGTGTATGGTTCTGAACTATGAACCTCCTTTGATAAGACTATCATTCCTATTTAGGCATGTAACATGTGAAAATTTTCTTTGCAACGTTTAGGGTTTGGACTTACCACATGTAGGACATTTGTCTCATGGATTTATGCTATCAAAAAAGCGAGTATCTTCTACATCAATTTACTTTTAATCAATACCATATCGTCTAGATGAGTCCACAGGTGAGATCGCATTTCCAGTCTAATAATAATTAGGAGGGAAAAAATTCCATCATTGACAAATATCGAATCACTATTTTGGGGAAGTGTTCAAAGTTTTAATGGTCGGGTTTTTTTTCTTGGGTTATAGGATTCATTGACTATGAGATTCTTGAGAAGAATGCCACCCTTTTTAGGATCAAGCTTATCATTGTTGGTGCTAGCGCATATCCCCAATATATTAATTACCCTCACATGAGGAAGGTATTGAAGCTGGGTATTTATACAAATCTTATAATGGTAGTCCTTTCAAAAATTTCTCTTCCCAACAATGTTTATTCTAGCATATTTTATTAATATGTTCTTATAGTATGTAATGTTGGATTTTTTATGATTTTTAGTACTAAAACATTTGTGGTTTGGGAAGTTGCCAATGCAGTTGGGGCATACTTAATGATGGACATGTCACACATAAATGGTCTCATCATTGCTTCTATAATTGCCAGTCCATTTGATTTTTTTGATGTAGTAACAACTAAAACGCACAAGGTGAGTTGATGTTATTAATTTTCTCTGCACTTCACCCTTTCTATTAAAAATATGACTATATTAGATGGATATTTTTTGGATCTATATTAACGCTATCTATCTGTGCCATTCCCCCCTTTTAGAAGAAAAATAATCCCATTAATGTTCAAGAAATGACGAAGAACTGAAACAAATATGCCATTCCCATCATAGGAGGAGTGATTATAGAGTTAAGAGGTGTAGCTTTTCCTTTTGATTCTCTTACATGTTCTTTGATTCAGTTTCTTGTTTTCATTATTTTATGTTCTTTCTATTTCTTATCACTACTAGATCAAAGCTTCGATGAAACTCATTATGTTCCTTGAATTGTTTGTCAATTGTTTCACTTTTTTCCTTTCATTTTTATCTTTCTGATATTTTTCATTCTGAAATATTTTTGGATTGGAGGGTTGTGATTTTTAGTCTTTACAAGGTCCTTGAGGAGGCATGATATTCTTCAGGAAAGAACCAGTATTGGGGGTCGACCTAGAGACAACCATAAAAAATGTAGTTTTTCCAGGGTTATGGGTCAATCTCAGTTCTCCTTCCTTTCCTCCATCATCCATATTGTTCTCTTGCTCACTAATATCATAATATTGGATATATCGATTTTTTCTATTATTTTTTCTAAAAGATACATGTAATAATTTGTGGCTTTCTGGGGAGGACCACATAACCATACCATAGGAGGGTTGGTTGTTTGTTTAAAACAGGATGTAACTGTAGAGTTCAAGGCTCATCAATTACAAGTGTAGCATTCTCACATGTATAAGATTTTGTAAAATTCATGCATGTGAATTATTTTTTGAATGGATTTTGTTTCTTATCAAAGGTAAAATAGTTTTAGTAAGTTGTAGCAAATTTTCGAGCCCTTGCAAAGAGCCTAATAGATTTGGGTTACAGTTTTGTGTTTGGTGGTAATGAAAATCACCTAGTTCTAGTTGATTTGAGGCCCTTGGTAAGGATCCTTTGTTCATATGCTGGAGTACACAACCTACTTGTATATTGATTTCTATTGGATTTAATTGGTTGAATGTAACATGGTGTATATCAATGGGCTTGGACAGGGCATTGATGGTGCAAGAGTAGAGGACATTTTGGATGTTGCTTCTATCACACTGAACAAGAATTTTGTACTATGTTACATGAATTGTTTCTTTGTATATTTAGATGTAAGGGATTCGTTGATTTTCCTTTCTCCATGGGATGATATAACTTACTTTAATACCTTACATTTTCAGGTGATAAAAGTGTCATGGTTCCTGGTGGTATACGCATTGGGACTCCTGCATTAACCACCCGTGGGCTTCTTGAGGATGACTTTATTAAGGTTGCAGATTTTATCCATGAGGGGGTGCAGATAGTGATTAAGGCTAAGGGCTCCGTGAAAAGTACAAAATTAAAATATTTTATAGAATTTATTAATTCAAACAATTTCCAGCTACGAAATAGCATTGTAGATCTCATAAAGCAGGTTGAATCATTTGGTAGCCAATTTCCGTTGTCTGGTGTTGGCATTGGAAATCTTAGTTAGATATATGACGTGCTCACAAGATCAGAAGTGTCATTTATTAACTTTTAGGTTGGGCTTCAATGACGATAACCAGGTTGGTAAGATTTGGTTCCATGTGTATATTATAGTGATGAATAATGTTTTAAACTAAATTTTGTCTGAATTTATGTGCTTTCCTAGCATTGGCATTAACAGATTCTATTATGATGTGTTGGATGTTGAGTTTTCCATTTTATGTATTGGAAATTATGTACGACTCTCTTTTTGTTCATCACAAGAATTTTGGGTTGAAAAATATTAATAACTTGTATGGAAGCTATTATAGCACTTATTTATGTGGTGTGACTATGGATATTTTATATAGCCTAGAAAGCAATATTCCATACTTCTCAAGGGCCCAAGTATTGGGCCAATTACATAGTTTCAAAAGTGTGTTCACTAAGATACTTCCACATATGCACAGATTCCATCTATACATGACACATTTGCAATCAATTGGGCTTTCAAGATTTTATTGTTACATTCATCATCTCACATAGGCTTGAAAGAATTGGTCCCATTTGTAGATTATAGCAATGAACCATGTTGAGATTTGTATTTTTCTTGAATTTATGTGCTTTCCTAGTATAAGCATACAGATTCTGTTTTGGTGTGATGGATGTTGAGTTTTCTATTTTATTTATTGGCAAAAAAGGTCTACATAATTTGTATGGTACATGTTAACGCTCAGGTTGTCCCTTGGCTCCTTAGGGGATACGGCCGAGGTAACACCAGACCAATCTTTGGACTGCGGGTCCTAGCCTACCTGCAATCAGAGAGGGCTCTCTCTTCATAATTTAGCTTTGTTTAGGGTGATCTTAGGCTAGTTATTGAGTACAAGGGTTTTTGTTTTTCGGTGAGAAAGAGAATGGCTTCAAGCAGAGAGTTAATGCATCGTGCGATGAATTTCAAACCATTGGGCATGGAGTCAGAGGAGAAGGACTGTTGGTGTGTTTTTCTTGGACACAAGGGGGATATGGAGCAGATAGCTACTCATGAGACAATTATTCGGGCTAAAAAAGGATGAAGTAGAGGTCAGAGATGTAAGGCAACTAAGATATCTTTGATCCGGCTGACCGAGGTAAGGTGGATGGATTCTATCTAGGAACAATTAAGATTTCCTAAATAACAATCATACATGGGTGACGAAGAACTAATATGCTCCATGAGGTATGCATATTAAATCTCTTGGTCAGAACAAAAACATACAGAACGTTTGCAAAAATTTAGTGTAAATTGTTGTAAGGCCAATTGTAGATTAGTCCTCCTTTCTGCAATCAAAAAATGGATTCTATCTAGGAACAATTAAGTTTTCCTAAATAAAAATCATTCATGGGTGACAAAGAACTAATATGCTCCATGAGGTATTCATATTAAAGCTCTTAATCAGAACAAAAACATATAGAATGTTTGCAAAAATTTAGTGTAAATTGTTGTAAGGCCAATTGTAGATTAGTCCTCCTTTCTGCAATCAAAAAATGGATTCTATCTAGGAACAATTAAGATTTCCTAAATAACAATCGTTCATGGGTGATAAAGAACTAATATTCTCCATGAGGTATTCATATTAAAGCTCTTAATCAGAACAAAAACATATAGAATGTTTGCAAAACTTTAGTGTAAATTGTTGTAAGGCCAATTGTAGATTAGTCCTCCTTTCTGTAATCGGAAAATGGATTCTATCTAGGAACAATTAAGATTTCCTAAATAACAATCGTTCATGGGTGACAAAGAGCTAATATGCTCCATGAGGTATTCATATTAAAGCTCTTAATCAGAACAAAAACATATAGAACGTTTGCAAAAATTTAGTGTAAATTGTTGTAAGGCCAATTGTTGATTAGTCCTCCTTTCTGCAATTGAAAATAGTGATAATGAAACCAATATATGTGAACTGATATTATACAGACAAGAGATGTTTTATTAGTCCATATGACAGCGTGAGAATTTGTTGATCATCCTTCAACATTTTTTAAAAAAGAAAAGGAAAGCATAGTGGACATTCCATTATCTGATCCTTTGAATAATCTTTGATCTCTCAGCCAACAAACTTTTAATGATACAGCACAAACCAGCTGGATTGGAAGTTTAAAGGAGATGAGAAGCATGCAAGAAAATCGTTATTTTAGCATATCAGCATGAAGGTGAGAAAAGCTCTGTCTTGGAGCTGATAAAAATTTCTTGCATAAATGCCAGAACATGGGAGGATTCACCGAGATAAGAGGCAAAGGGAATCAACATTCATTACCAGTTCAGAAGAAAACATAAAAAAAATAGAAGACCTTGAGCATAGAGTGTGGCTCAGTAAATTCTATACTAATCTTTCTATCTGCTATTTAGATGGCGATATGAGCATATCATGAGTGTGAAACATAAAGAAAAACAGAGATGAGAGGCACTTATTGAGTTATGTGGCAGCTTTGGAATTCCGTAAGGCCCCCTTCAAACAACAAGACACAACACACAGTCCATTTCCAAAAAAAACTCCCGCAGTCTTTGATTAAGGAATCGTACTAGATGTACATCACCAATCTCTATTACAGTTTATCGACCAATTCTTACTTGTTTTTCTCCCCCCTTAAGACTGACTATGGGGTGGTTTATATAGTGAAAGATTTACAGCCTTCCCTTGAACAGGTGTCATAGCGAAAATATCAAACAAATATCTCTAGATCATATCTGGAAAAATATCTATGAATTAAATGTCTTTAACTCATTGCTGGGCTGGGAATTAATACATATTTATCTAAACAAAGCTGTGCTGAGGCAGCTGGCAGCTTGAGTTATGTAACTGAGGGCTACGCTTTGAATACTTTTGTCCGTATCCTTCAGGCGGTTCTGCTGCTTTTATGTGGCTTCGAGATTTTTTAATATGCGCTGGTGAGGTTTGATGGCTCTGAGCTGCTCTATTTCTCTTTGCACTATCCCTTTGTTTCCATCTAGCTTCGTGTTTTAAAGTCCCCTGCTGATATTCGTAACTGATACTCTTTGTCGGTGTACTCATGTTGCTTTGTTGTCGTACCAGGCATTCACTTTCCTCTAAAACACTTCAAACTATTCAATCACCCCTGTCTGATCTCCTGTGATCATTAATACAACCTCCAGGTGTATTAGATTTGTTTATTTGGCTGTGACACAGCAAGCACCTTCAGATATTTTAAAAAACAGAGCAGGCGTTGTTTAGTGCCTCTCTGTGCCGCATATTCCCTGATCTGAATTTCTCATTCTCTGATCTGTGTACGCTACTCCTAGACTTCTCTCGCCGATCAGTGCCTCATCCAGATGTCCCAGAATGATCAGCGCTTCTTCCAGATGTCCCAGAACGATAAGCACTTCTTCCAGATGTCCCAGAACGATCAACGCTTCTTTCAGATGTTTCAGAATAGGAGACTTTTCCACAGTTGATATAAATTTTCTCAAATGTCTGATATAATCCAGATAGAGCTCCAAATTGCAGTTGAACGTGTTGCCACAGCCAGAATAATTATAGAACTCACCTTTGGGTGCAAGCGTGTAATAAACACCATTATCTAGGCCTCTAAAAGACAATGTTGGACCCATCTCATTTCCTTCTGCAGTGTGATTAGATACAACGTCCATCAGCACCTCAATGCCATGCTTGTGTGCTTCTCTAACGAGCATTTTAAATTCATGAATTGCATCTCGTCCACAATTCCTAACACCTACAGCAGCATATCGAAATTTATCTTGTGATCACCCATAACAGGATTATATGAGTAATATTCCAATTCATTAAACTCCTGACAAGGCGTGAGCTCAATAGTATTAATTCCCAATTCCTCTCCACAGTTCCAGCTATTATTATGATCCTCGCCATCGTTATTGTCTTCCCCGTTTGCCAAATTATGCTTCTGATTGTATGATACAAGATCAGCTAATGAAAAGCCATCATGCGCACACACAAAATTGATACTACACCATGGTTTCCTGCCTCCTTCTTGTCTGATAGCTGAATAATGTTGGATCCATTTTATCGTGCATGCCAAAGGATGCCAGCAATTCTGTAAAGGAAAATAGTGGTTCATTCTTGGAATAAGGTTCCATACATTCAAATAATGGTTCTTTAAACTCAACTTGTTGATCATCACGAAGACAATCATTAACAGAAAATTCCCAGTCTACTTGAGGAGACAAATCTTCTGCGCCAACTAGAGGACTACATTCTGATTGCTTGCATGTTTTTGATTCTGCAATGTACTGGTGGTCACTTGATAGGGAAACCTGACAAGAATGCTCCAAACCAGGTTCCAATTTAACCATCGCAAACTTCTGTTCTACGCAATCTCATATTGTCGGAATTTCATTTGAAGCATGTCCAGGCTTGCCATGAATTACAGCGAAAGGCTTACTGTCTACTTTACTGAAATTCTCAAAATGATCCCTATTAACATTCTTTTGGGATCTTTTGACTGGCAACTTTCTTCTCTTGACAAAGGAATCCCTTCTAGTATGTGGACACAATTCTTTCGACATCTGTGACACTTGAATCCACCCAATTGAACAATATTCTCCAGATTAAGTCCAAATGCATCTCCATGAAACCATTCTTTTGGAATAACCACAAAACTCCAGCAGCTCTAAAATAAGTCTGGACTCAACTATTTAACCGGAACAATTCCAAAAGCTCTTTTTTTACAGTTCTGGCAGAATCCAACCCGACATAAATCATTGGAAAAACTCTGAAAATTATGAGTGAAAATAATTGTCTATGGCACAAACTCAAGATTCCATCTGAAAGGCATTGTATCTGGAGGGACAATAGATTATTATTCTGTAGATGATGACACAGAAATTTCACCATTCTCCAGCCATGGCAAAACTCATGGAAAGTAGTGAAGTTGAGGGTCAAGAAAACAGTCACATGCCATATTATACTGAGGCACCTACTTGAAAGGAGAGCTGCAAGATAAGGGATAAATTTTGCACTTCCAATCCAAAAGAGGATAATGCTACTGGACCAAAAATTACCGGTAATTTCCCAAACATAGAAACAGCTTGTTACAGTGCACCTTTTATAAGTAATAGCCTTTCTCTTGGATCAAACCACCCTGGCAACTATCACATGTCCATGCTAATGAAGTCAATGCACCCAGGGGCTGCCATTCATAACACTGGTGATGAATGACCATCCCATAACCTTTGCACTGATAGTTAGGAGGCAATACTGTGAGTCTGCAGGCTTTACATAGTTTAGCTATTTCCTCTGGGACTAGTTCATTGGCTGTGCCATGCAATTGAAAACCCATAAGGTTTTTTTGTGAAAATTCATTTGGTAGCTCAGCGACCATGTTATCTACAGTGTTTGATGGAATGATGAGCCCATTGTATGGAAAACCTTGAGGTTTAACTCCCGGAGACTCAGAACATATACCTATTTCTTTATTAGATAAGCTATCAGATGAATTCCCAATAATTCCTTGAGACAGATCAACAAGATCTTCCACTTGATCATCCTCGGATGCCTTTAGAGGTTCTTTGATCTTTGGCTGAAGCAGTTGGCCTGGAAGAAACCAAAAATGGTGGTTGTTTGACCAAGTGCTGAGATGACACAAGAGCAATCTTTTGTGTGCTATTTTTCAGCCAACTCTTGTTTGACCAATAAGACCTTGTTTGACCAATACTTTCTGTTGCAATTCTGCAATATCTCTGTCTCGGTCATCTAATTTTGAATCTGCAAGTTCCAATTTAGTGCATGCCTGCTGAAGAGCCAATTTATATTTTTCATTCTCCTTCACAAGCTTTGAAATTTTGTCTTCATGCACTTTGATGGAATTGACTGTGGCACTTTTCTCTGCAGAGAGCACTTCATTTTTCTTTTGAGCTCCTCTATCTTTCTGTCCCTAACTTTTATAACATCGAGAAGAGATGCTTTGATTTAGCATCATCTCTTTCACAACCATTAAAAATAGAACTAAAGGTTGATAGTCCTTTATAGTAGTAGCAGAAAATGCTAAGCTAGTTATGGTTATATTTCAACCAATGGAGGGGATATGTATTTAGGGGGATCTTGTATATGTTTTTAGTATGGGGAGGGAAGAATAGCTGGGATTTATATAATAAGTTAGAAGTTAGTATGTAATCTGATCAGAGAGCACTAAGGATAGGAATCTTAGGCTTTTGAAGGGAAAAAAAGGACTTTTTAAGCGGATTAGGGGAAGTTAGCGAGTGTTTTGAGGGAAAAAGGGAAATTTAGACATGCCTCGCTTGAGCTCCTCCAAATTGAAACTACCTTATGCTTGAGATCCGAACGTATATCACACTTGAGAACATAAAATGAAACAGATCCCAAGCCATTATTCTGCCACCACAATGCTACCTACCCGGCCTACTCTCCTAACATTTTTTTCTTCTTTTGGTTTGGGTGCCCTTGAACTAGCATACCCAGCCTTTCAACCTTTCCTTCAGCTGTCCTCCTATCTAAATCGACCCTTGTCTCTTCCGGGGCTCAGATTAAGCTGATGAGCACCCTGGTTTCTCTACCTATTTACCAATTCGCTAAGTTTTAAGCTTGTTTGGCCAGATATTCATCTCTATATTCTAAAGCAAGCAATTGAAACCCAAGGAAGCCAAGTTTAAACTGTTTGGCCTTCCCTTGACTGAACAGCTCTTCAAAATTTGAATGACTTATCCAAATGAAACTCTTGGAAATATGGAACCTTTGTAGTAATAAAAAGATGACATATTTGGCATGCAAACCGTCAATCATGAAATATGAACCCCTATTGCAATAGGAGGCTAACAATGGCTCCACTTGGGGATGGCATTTTCTTGTGAAAAGCCAAGAACAGCAGGTCAGACTGCCTTGATCATCTATTATCGCTGTAGACTGCAACACTCCTTGGTTGGCATAGGCAGACCTTTGGATGAATCTGGGTTCAGGATCAATGTTTCTGTTATTAAGATATTTCCTGCATCTGAATTAACCTTTCCTAGCTCTGTGTCATACATAGCTGAATGAGGAAACTTTACAAACGATGGGGTAAAACCAGCAATATGGAATGCTATACCCAACTCATGAGTAGAATCAATCTCAAAAACTGACACAACATCTCCCTCTGTTGAGACCTCTTACTGTTAATGCAACTTTCTGTTTTATCCATGGCCATAAAAGTTGTAGAATCAAAACAGTCTACCCATTTCTTTACCATTATATCTATTGCTCGACAAGCATGTGATTTCATGAGTGCCACAGGAGCATGGCGAGTTCCTCCATAAAGAGACACAATAGAAACAAGTTGTGCTGCATTTTTCTTTGTTGAGCACTTCACTGCAGCAGTCAAGAAGCCTTCCATTGTTTCTGAACCATCAATACGGACTACTTTTCCATTCCTTAACACAAGACAAAGCAAACTGTTAGCGTTCCCTTCTTTGTCCAGCCAGTTCAAAATTGGACCAAGTGTAGGCGCAAAAATATGATCCCAATGTGACCACTCCTCCAGATCTGATAGCATAGCTGCTTTTAGTAGGCACTTCAAAGCATCAGCACTAGTCATGTGACGAAAATGCTCCAGCTATTTGTACAGGCTCAAATATCCACTTTTCAGAAATAGCTGAACTCGGATTTGAATGATCACTTGTGCTGTTTCTTGCCAGCAATGCAGCCGAATACCTTGTCTTCTTTTGTTCAGAATAATTTTGGAGTTTCTTAATATAATTCAAGACTTTCTCAAAAGAATAAATATCTGGTACCTCAAATCTGATCAAAGGAAACTGCTTATACAAAAGAGTATTGAATTCTTCTCTAGTGAGCAATACATTTTCACCATTTTCTGATGTAGCTTGTGACAAAAATTCCAACAGTTGGTTCTTTGCAATAGAAGCTGTTAATGATAATTTTTCACAATTATGCACAACTAGTTTTTCAATTATTTTGTCAGGAAACTGAGAAATGTGATCTTTTAAAATCTAAAAAGTCACCAAAGCCTAAGACTGTAAAATCCCTAATTGAAAATTGTTTCCTAAGCCATTTCAGTCCCATTTTCATTGACATCACCTTGCTTTGGACATGCACTCATATTTGCTCCACTCAGAAAGGAGACTAAGGGCATCCTTAACAAGAATCTGTGTCCTGAATCCAATGTCTGCCACAAACTTTCTACTATGAACCTGAGGCGTTGCATAAGGAGCATTAGAACCCAGGATAGACCTGACCTCATCACAATCAAAGAATAGGTTAGATGGAATATAAAGCTTCCCATCAAGTCTTGATTTTACCCATCAATATTCACGAATCTTTAAAACACATGAATACTATGTGCACTTTCCTTCCTTCCCATTAGGAATTACCACAGAAGTAAGTATCTTTTTTGGCACCATATAAGTCATCCCACACACTATCAATAACTTCAAGGAAATGTGAACATTGGTCTACATATGTGCTTGAACTTGACAAGAATGTCAGTATATCTATTAACTCAGGAGATTCCCAATCATTTACAGTCCAGCACACTGAATTTGCATTCCCTTCCCATGCCAAGTGTTTCCATATACTACAAGATCGATCTTGCAGTTTCTTCTCAATATTAACTACCTGCATAAGATCAGTGATACCAAGTTCTTTGAAAAAGTTACGCCACTGTAACACATTCCATGAGCTTTCTTCATTAGAAGAAAATTGCAGGTAGACACTATCAATTTCATTCCAGATAACATTTGTGCCAGAAAGAACTTTGCTCATATCAGCTGAATTACCAAATTCCCTGCTAAAGTGAAGTGGTTCAGAAACAGCACGTATATATCCGTTGTTTGTTATAATTAAGGCCTTCTTTTGTAGCTCTAGTATTAATTTTGGCCTTTCCAATTGGCATAATGAGCAGTCCGACTGCAAATGTATCATGACAAAGGCCATATATTCATCCAAATTTAACTTATCTTTTATCAGGCATTCAGAATTTGTCATTGCCTGTGTTTCATCACAACTTCATGTGCTGACAACTGACCAACACCAACACGAAGAAGCATGTGTAAAATCACATCTAAATCACCTCTGCTCACAGCATCTCCGTCTTCCGGGCAGAGTAGGAGAGAAGGGTGCACAGTTCTTAGCTCACAATATAACTTAGAGAAGTTCCTTAAAATATATGTACCATTAACTCCAGAACGAGTTCCTTCACAGGGTAACCAGATAGAATCTTCTCTAACTGAACTATATGATCCATCACAAAGTGGAATAAAGCGAATTTGAGAAAGATCACTAAAGAAATCAGGTTCTGAGTTTACCTAGAAAAAGGACTCATGTTCAGTGGGTTGGTGGCTCAAACATTCATAAAGAGCAACAAGCCAGGACCCTATCCAGTTCAAGCCCAAATTTCTTAAATCATCCCCTCTATTGCATACTGACTTCATCAAATCAATCAAGATTCTTGGTCCAAATGTGTGCACACCTAAAGCTGCTACTAATGGATCTGACAAAAGGACATCTCTTTGTAGATAATCAATACCAAGATGCCTATTTATTAAGTCATTAGGTAAAAGAATGCGTATCCGATCATTCCAGCCTCGGAGAACCATGCATGGGAGAGCCCATCATTTATCCTCACCCTCTAAATTCTCGTTTACAGTTGCTAGCTCTCTACTAAACAATTCAAGATTGCATAGAGGAGGTACAGGGGTTGGCAAAATGAAGCCAAGTTCCCCCTCAGTGATATCAAATTTCATATGAAAGCCATTTGAATGAATTTATGCTGAATCAGTTACCCGAAATACTGACTTAAAGCCAATGCCTTTGTGTCCAATATAGCCAGCATTGGAATCCTTTTTTGTTGAATTCCTAACATCACAAAGAGCTCTGATGTTTTCAGCATTGAAGCCCAATTCATTATTCAATACCACAACACCAGCGCTTTGTAGGATAATGCCAAAGTTGGTTCCACATGAGCAGGATAACAATTATCATCTGCATTTTGGACCAATTCAAAGAGGAAATGAGAATCTTGAGAATACAGCTCTTGTGAAAGACAGTGCAATGCATGACTCAAACGAGCATGATGTTTTTTCAGAAGAAGTGACTCATTACACTCAAGCTCCAAATCTAGCCAAAATTCATCACGTTGAATAGCTTCAATAATTCTTCTCCCATATTCATCCTGAATCCTTTTGTCTAAAATTTGAGTTAACCCATTAATTGCAAGGCCTTCACTTCCCACCATGCAGCTACCAAAATCCTTTAACATGGCCTCTGAACCATTCTGATCATCAAAATGTTACATCTGCAATACATCAAGTGACCCTTCTTTCGTCTTTATTGCATCTAAATCCGAGAAATGGCTACCTTCCAATTGATGCGCTCTATATTTGCTTTCTGTATCAAATTGCCCATTGTTCTTGACAGTACTCATTAGTTCATGGCATTCTTCAGACATGCGAGAATGTTCTGTATCAAGTGAGAAAATTTGACAGTCATTGATCCAGTCAACAATACCAATGGAAAGGCCAATTTCATGGAGAATAACACATTCATCATAGGCAACACATTCCTGTAAAAGTACTTGAGATACATTTGCTTCTAAAGTAGTCAATCCTGAAAAAAGATATGTGAAGCAAAGGTGCGGAATTCTGAAGGTATACAAAAAAGGCAGTTCAATATAAATCTGGCAGCAACCCTGATAACCTGATTAGTTCTTTCAACCTTTTGAGCTGTCCTATTATAATTATGTACAATATGTGCTTGTCCTATCAGCAAGCCTCTCAGAGGACTGATTAGGCCTCCGCGTCTGAAAAAGTTCTTCTGGGGTTTCTTAGCCAAACAAAGGCATAGCACACCCTGGTTCAACAAAACTCCTTACTGCTCTATCCAAGATTTCATTGTTCTCCACAATTTTAGGACCACGAATCAACCAAAAATATAGAAGCATTCCTGTGTCATTTTGAAGGAAATATGGTGCATATCGCCTTATATGTGCATTCCCAAGAGGACTATATTCTTCAACCTGATGATTTCCAGGACAGTCATCTGATCTAAATCCATCCAACATATCCTTGATCATCTCATTGCCTTGAACAACAGCCTATTTGCACACCAGAGAAAGCTCCTCATGCCAAATCTGGAGCTGATAGTTCCACGCCAAAGCAAATAGTCATCTCAACAAAGCAATGCAACGTAAATGGTACCCTTGTGTTTTAGCAGGTCTGAGAGTGGTGCATTTGGAGGTCTAGGATCTATACATAATAATTACCACTGCAAATTCCATTGACCCTTTTTACTCTAGCTTACAAATGAGTGGAAATGAGGCGCTTTTTTGAATCTGTGGATATATAAAAATAATTGTAAGCATCATCCACAATAGAGGAGTTAAGTGGACAGTAAAGGAAAGAAAGCAGAGATGCTGAAGATCCATTGGATAAATGTGGTAAAAGCAAATGACAGCATCCTTTAAAGAATTGTATTGACTGCGGCAACATTTTCCACCAGCAACTAAGTTTCTAACATGTGCTTTAGATAGATTTGCTTGAGTTCCACCTCTTTTTTGAATTTAGATGATGAAGGAAGGATGGTGTGGAATCAATCATTGTCTTCTTTTAGAAGATTTTTAGAGGAGTTTATCAAAAAATAAAAACCTTCAAAACTTTTAGATACTATACCCTGTGAGAGAGATTCAGCAACATCTTCTTGAGAAGTTTCTAGCTGGCCTGAAAAAGGTTTTCACAGGGTACAAGGTCTGAAATATGATATTACCATGTACTGATGGTCCTCAAACAGAATCTAGTTCACCAGATCTTGTGAAAATTGTTTCTTTATGTATCCAAAATGTGAACTTGGTGTCATTTGTCAGGGAAACATTGTTTCCATAACTTTTTGGTTCGAAGTAATCGATTGCTTATATACAAAAAAACAACAATACAATAAAAACAGGAAAGTTGTCATATGTACAAATGCTAATCTAAAAATATATACAAGGGCATTGCATCCTTTAAAAGGGATCTCGATAATGTTTCAACATTCGGCCATTAACAGGGCCGTCCTCCACTGTGTTGTCAGCTGTGGTTTTGAGAAAATACGTGTTATTACCCTGCACATCGCTAATGACAAATGGGCCTTTCCATAAAAAATCAAACTTTGCATGCTTCCCCTTGTCTTCTCTTCGTGAGTCCCACCTCAAAACTTTGTTTCCAACACAGAAATCCTCAGCCTTAGTCCTCTTGTCAAATATTTTCTTTAGCTTGTCTTGTAAGATCTGAGCTCTATTGTAAACTTGTTCTCTAGTTTGCTGAAGATGAATGCTCTGGTTAATTCTTCGTTGAATATCATTTGGTTAAACTTGGATTTCCTGTAGTAGCTTGATAACAAGAATGCCTAGGGAAGATGGAAATCTGGCCTCCATACCATATACTAACTCATAAGGGCTCATCCCAATGGACCTCTTGGTTGATAATCTGTCTGCCCAAAGGGCATTGATAGGTTTTTTGTACTAGTTCTTCTTGTTTTCTTCTAACATTTTCTTGATGATATTAATCAGGCTTTTGTTGGAAGATTCAGCCAAGCCATTGCCTTGAGGATAATAGGCTGTGGAGTGGCCGAGGGTGATGTGGAATTTATGGAAAAAAATTAATCATTTTTTTGGATTTGAAGGCAGCGGCGTTATCTATAATGATTTTCTCAGGGCAGCCAAATCTGGAGAGGATATTGGTTTCGAGAAATTGGATAATGGTGGAGTCATTGGCTTGCCTGCATGGTATGGCTTCAATCCACTTGGTGAAATAGTCGGTGGCTGTAAGAATCCATTTGTGTTGGCCTGAGGAAAAAGGATGGATTTCTCCGATGAAGTCAAGACCCCATTGTTGGAAAGGTTTTTCGGTTGAGATGGGTCTAAGGGGCAAGGGTAGCAGCTTTCTTTTGCCTTCGAAGATCTGGCATTTGTGGCATGAGGCAGCAAACTTTTTTACATCTGCAAACAAAGAGGGCCAATAGAAACCTGCCCTTAAGATCTTGTCAGCAGTGGACTTCCAATATAAATGTCCTCCACAGTCTCCTGCATGGAACTCCTTCATAACATGGTCAGTTTCATTGATAGTTAAACAATTCAGCAATATTCCTTCATGGATTTTCCAAACAAAGCACTATCTATGACACAAAACTTTGACACACTCATTTTTAAAAATCTCTTTTTGGTCTTGGACAATCCTGGAGGAGCACACAGGTTTAACAATGTGTAACAAATATAAAAATACCATGGGGATTGTAAAAAGGTCTCACTGATCTGTGGAGTCGCCAGCTCCTGTTCATTGTCCAGCTGGTTAATGTCTAAGGTTTGCAAATTGGTTTCAGATAGGAGTTTGGCTAAACCTTGTCCCTTTATGAGCTTGGTGGGTCTTATTTCAATTTCATATTCAAGGATATTGGCAATCCACTTGCCTCTTTTGCCTTCTAGTCCCTCTTGATTTAATATGTCTTTTACGACAACATGTGGGACATAGGCGATCACATGTGAATATAAAATGTAAACTCGAAAATACTTGATTGCCTTAACGAGAGCATAGGCCCGTTTCTCCATGATTTGGTACTTCAAAGGAGCATCTCTAAGGGCTCTGCTAAATAATGCAATTGGTTTTTCATTTCCTTGGTCGTCCTTTTGCAGAAGGACAACAGCTATCGTGTGATCTGAAGCAAAAGAAAAGATGATAAAATCCTTATCAAAATGCGTGCTCGTGAGGACCGGAGTTTGGGTTGGTGCAATTTTAATGCTCTCAAATGATTGCTTGGCCTCTAGAGTCCATTTCACCTTGGAATCTTTCTTTAACATGTTGCTTAATAGTCTTAATAGCTCAACTACATTTGGGATAAATCTCCTTAGGAAATTGATTTTTCCAAGGAATGCCTGCAACTCTTTGATGTTTCTCGGATAAGGGATTTGCAGAATGGCTTGGATTCTTTCTGGATCAATTCTGATGCCATCTTTTGAAATAATATGGCCTAGAAGCTTGCCTTCCTCAAGGCCGAAGAGGGACTTCTTGGGGTTTAAGGAAATTCCATATTTTCTACATGTCATGAATACTTGCCTGAGGTGCTTGAGGTGCTCTTGGTCAGATTTGGAGAAAGGGGTTAGGTCGTCGAGATAGATAACCAAGAAATCATGGATTTCCCTAGCAAATGCAATGTCCATGGCCCATTGAAAGGTAGCACCTGCATTCTTTAGTCAGAAAGGCATCTTCACATATGTAAATGTTCCCCACGGTGTTGTAAAGGTTGTTTTGTCTTGGTCATCTGGGTGAACAAGTATTTGATTGAAACCTGAAAATCCATCTAGCAAAGAGATTCTGCATGACCCCACTACTCTTTGGAGAATGTGGTCCATTTTGGGCAATGGGTAGTGGTCTTTAAGGGAGACTTGGTTCAGATTCCTTAAGTGTACACAAAGCCTAATCTCACCTGTCTTCTTTCTTGTGCGAACAAGATTGGATACCCATTCCGAAAATCTAATGGGTGCTATAATGCCAGCCTTAAACATTCTTTTCACTTATTTTTCAATCAAAGGGAGAAGGACTGGATTGATTCTCCTTAGTTTTTGTTTGAAGGGATTTTGATTTGGTTTTAGAGGGATGGTATGTTGAATAACCGAGGTTTCATAGGACTTCAAGTCCTCATAACTCCAAGCGAATACATCTTGGAACTCTTTGAATAGGTCAATATACTTTGGTTTTTGATCAGGTGGCAAATATTTGGACATTTTGATCATTTTGGGCTTCTCTGCTGTTCCAATATTATAGTCTTCAATTGCAGTATTTTGAGGTTGTATTTTTGGTTTTTTGGGGACATCATTTGCATCAAAGATGTCTTCTAATGGGGTGAGACCAGCGGGTAAGAAATTGTCCTTTAAGTCAATGATTTCGGCCTCTGTTTCAGCTATTTCTCCTAAGTGTATCTGCCTGAGCTCTTGCATGTTTTTGGCATAAAAATGGTTGGGAATAGCATTTTTCTAGCCTCTTCAGCTGTTAGGGTTTGCTGATTTTGGGTTGCCATTTGTTGTTGGTCACCCATGGTATCCATGTCGATGTTTAATTTTGAAAATTCTTGCTGCCTAGTCAAAAAATTGTTAATTTGTGCATCATCCTCAAATACTTGCCAATCTTTAATATTGTTAGGGACAACAGGCCTATGCTTTACCTCAGCAGTGAAGTGGTGATTGGGCTGAAAAGGGAGCTTGAAAGTGCTAGCGAAAGTGGCTAGACTGTGAGCATGGATGTTATGGCTTCTTGATATCTTGGCAAGCTTAGATTCAGTAAAGTAATTGAGTACTTCTGTGGCAGTGGTCCTATAAGCTCTCAGCTTGCTGTTATTAGTTACAAAGTTGCGTTTCATTTGTTGGATTATTAAGTCGAAGTCACCTAGAATGGAAATTTTTGTAGCCCTGATAGCTTTGATGAGTTTAAGGCCTAAAAGGAGGGCCTCATACTCTGCCATGTTGTTGGTGCATTTGAAATTAAATCTATAGGCATGACCCTCTGCATGGTCATTTTGGTTGTTATGGATCCATACTCCTGCCCCTGCTCCTAGCTTATTGACTGAACCGTCAAACTCCAAATACCACAGGGTTTCTTAGTCTTGACTAGCATTGGGAGTTGAAATTATCATTGGAGCGAGCGTATTTGAATTTCCTGTTTTAGGAGCCTCTCCTTGTGTGGTGGCTGCATTGTTTGTTTTGACAGTTTGCTGGGTCAGGGCAACTGATTCCTCAGTTATGCCTGCTTCTTGTTCTAAATCCAAAGGCTTATCTTTGGTTGGGGGACTATCGTCATTGAATAGAATAAATGAATCCATGTCAGAATGGATTGAGTAAATGGGAAAGTTTTGGGGCTTTTACTCACTACTCACCACATACTTCATCAATGTTTCTCAATAAAATCTCTTTGGTTGCCCAAAGACTGAGATAGTGGCGTAATAGAGGTCTAGTTGAAGGGATCCTTGGAGCTTTGCTCCCCAAGATCTTGACAATAGCATCCCATACTTTGGTGGAATGTCAGCGACCACCACGTCCATCAGAATTGTTTTGTTGGGATACTGGACAAAAGACACACATAGATCTTTGATTAAACCTAGACACTTGACTTGACTTGAATCGAAGGAGAATAGGTCTTTGTATGGTCTTGTGATATCAAGGTTCAGCTTTTCCATTACTGCTTTGGGCATAAGATTGTGTGAGGCCCATGAATCAAACATAGCATTGTGCAAAACTTTGTCGTGTATATGCAGGCTTACATAAAAGGGCAGAATAGCTCCATATGTTGGTTTTCCGTTAACCTCGGGACCGAATAACAGCTCAGGGGTATCATCTAAAATATTGACATCATCTTTGGTTTCTGGCATTTGAAGTGTTTTTTGGATTTGCTGCTTATACACATCGTGTTTGGCAAGCTCAGAGAGGGGGATGGAAATTTTTAGTTTGCTTATTTCTGCTTCTAAGCTAAATGGTTTCTCCAATGGAGTCTTTGTGTTGGTGGTAGCTGATTTCCCCCTTTCAAGTGTATTTTCTGTGATTTCCTCCTGACTATTAGTGTTATGGTGAGTGCTACCTTGTGGTATATCTGTTTTGGGAAGGTTTTGCAGAGTGCTATTCAAATTTTCCTTTGTGGGGGAAGATAACAAAGGTTGATCATTAGCAGACTACATGTCTGTTATGTCTTCCATAGTTACTTCCTGCAGGTTTGGGATTGTATCATCAACTGGTTCTGTAATAACAATCTTGCCTTTAATCTTCTTGGGCTGTTTTGTTTGCTTTTGTTTGACGGGCTCGGGCACATCAATTGTTCTAGTCCTTAGTTTGTATTGCTGGTGCACTTCATACACAGCAGAGTCATAGCCTTGTTTGAAGTCAAAAGACTCTCCGGTTTGAGTCTGAAATTCACCAAAGTGTTGATCAGCTTGGTTTTTTTGGATAAGATGGCAGTCTTCTTGTGTTAAGAAAACCTGTTGTTCACTCTTTGAGCCCACCCAGTTTATATGAGTATCTTCTAATGGCTCGCTAGATGTCGATGCCTCCGTGTAGTTCTCTTGGAACGAAGGTCTTATATCATGATCTGGGTTGGATCGTCCGGCGTTTGGGTTGTGAGTTTTCCTAAAATTTGGGTTCCTCATAGTGTTGGCTTGTGGTGCATCCCACGTAGACTTTCTCTCAATGGTTTCTATTCTATCTCCTAGTCTATGCATGCCACTCAGCATAGCATCGAGTTTTTGGTCTAATGCTGTAGGTTCCTCTTTAAAGGTGGTTCTTCTTTCGGCTCTCGCTCTATTTCTCTTGGAAATTAAGTTTTCCTCTACGCTCACAGCAACGTCTTGCATCTCTGCCAGGCTTTGAGGGGCTCATTCTCTTAACTGATAAGCCATGTCAGAATCAAAGCCATCGGGGAATTTATATAGAGCAAGATCAGGTGGAGGCCTAAGGTTCTGTGGGATTGTATTGTAGACATTGTTAAACCTTACGCAGTAGTCTACCACAGCCTCTTGAGGGCCTCTTTTAATGGTGTCGTATTCAGACAATATGTGCAATGGGTATTTCTTCTTCTCCCATCTATTGATAAATGTGTGGTATAAGACTTCTGGATTTGCTACGGAATTGGCTGGGAGTGCTCTAAACCAAGGCCTGACATCACTTGTCAAACTTTGGACAAAAATCCTCATCCTCACACTATCATCGTCGATTTCATAGCTCTCAAAGTAATCTTGCATTTTCTTTGTATGTTGAAGGGCCGTGCAGGTACTGGTGCCATCAAAATAAGCTATCTTAGTCTGGTAGTCCTGAGGCATGTTCCCAGGGTTTCCAGGCAGCTGCAAAGGGGCATATCTATTAGCCATATTTACAGGGACGAGTGGAACTGCAGGGATGAATGGAACAGTTGGAACAACTGTGATAATGGGAGTTGTAGTGGTAGTATGTGCAGTGAACGAAGGTGTGGACGAGGTGGGTGGTGAGGTAGATGATGAAGTAGGGAAAACAGGGGATGAGTGAAAAAGAACTTTGACAGGGGTTGAACCGCTGCTTGGCTGAACTTTCTCAGGACTAGAATCAGCTAAATCTTCTCTTTGCTCTATCTTCCAGAGGTTTCTAGGGATTAAATTTGGATTTTTAGAAGTAGCTGGGGGCCTTGGGTCCGGATTCGACCTTGTATTACGTGAATGCTTTTTGGGAGCCAGCTTGCAACTTGATAGTTGAAGTTATTTCAAAAGGTCCCCGGTGGAGTCGCCATTATGTTAACGCTCAGGTTGTCCCTTGGCTCCTTAGGGGATACGGCCGAGGTAACACCAGACCAATCTTTGGACTGCGGGTTCTAGCCTACCTGCAATTAGAGAGGGCTCTCTCTTCATAATTTAGCTTTGTTTAGGGTGATCTTAGGCTAGTTATTGAGTACAAGGGTTTTTTTTTTTTTGGTGAGAAAGCGAATGGCTTCAAGCAGAGAGGTATTGCATTGTGCGATGAATTTCAAACCATTGGGCATGGAGTCAGAGGAGCGGGACTTTTGGTGTGTTTTTCTTGGTCACAAGGGGGATATGGAGCAGATAGCTGCTCATGAAACAATTATTCGGGCTAAAAAAGGATGAAGTGGAGGTCAGAGATGTAAGGAAACTAAGATATCTTTGATCCGGCTGACCGAGGTAAGGTGGATGGATTCTATCTAGGAATAATTAACATTTCCTAAATAACAATCATACATGGGTGACGAAGAACTAATATTCTCCATGAGGTATTCATATTAAAGCTCTTAGTCAGAACAAAAACATATAGAACGTTTGCAAAAATTTAGTGTAAATTGTTGTAAGGCCAATTGTAGATTAGTCCTCCTTTCTACAATAAAAAAATGGATTCTATCTAGGAACAATTAAGATTTCCTAAATAAAAATCGTTCATGGGTGACAAATAACTAATATGCTCCATGAGGTATTCATATTAAAGCTCTTAATCAGAACAAAAAAAAATAGAATGTTTGCAAAAATTTAGTGTAAATTGTTGTAAGGCCAATTGTAGATTAGTCCTCCTTTCTGTAATCAAAAAATGGATTCTATCTAGGAACAATTAAGATGTCCTAAATAACAATCATTCATGGGTGACAAAGAACTAATATGCTCCATGAGGTATTCATATTAAAGCTCTTAATCAGAACAAAAACATATAGAATGTTTGCAAAACTTTAGTGTAAATTGTTGTAAGGCCAATTGTAGATTAGTCCTCCTTTCTGCAATCGGAAAATGGATTCTATCTAGGAACAATTAAGATTTCCTAAATAACAATCGTTCATGGGTGACAAAGAGCTAATATGATCCATGAGGTATTCATATTAAAGCTCTTAATCAGAACAAAAACATATAGAACGTTTGAAAAAATTTAGTGTAAATTGTTGTAAGGCCAATTGTTGATTAGTCCTCCTTTTTGCAATTGAAAATAGTGATAATGAAACCAATATATGTGAACTGATATTATACAAACAAGAGATGTTTTATTAGTCCATATGGCAGCGTGAGAATTTGTTGATCATCCTTCAACATTTTTTAAAAAAGAAAAGGAAAGCATAGCGGACAGTCCATTATCTGATCCTTTGAATAATCTTTGATCTCTCAGGCAACAAAATTTTAATGATACAACGCAAACCAGCTGGATTGGAAGTTTTAAGGAGATGAGAAGCACGCAAGAAAATTTTTATTTTAGCATATCAGCATGAAGGTGAGAAAAGCTCTGTCTTGGAGCTGATAAAAATTTCTTGCATGAATGCCAGAACATGGGCGGATTCACCGAGATAAGAGGCAAAGGGAATCAACATTCATTACCAGTTTAGAAGAAAACATAAAAAAAAAATAGCAGACCTTGAGCATAGAGTGTGGCTCAGCAAATTCTATACTAATCTTTCTATCTGCTATTTAGATGGCGATATGAGCATATCATGAGCGTGAAACATAAAGAAAAACAGATATGAGAGGCACTTATTGAGTTATGTGGCAGCTTTGGAATTCCGTAAGGCCCCCTTCAAACAACAAGACACAGCACACAGTCCATTTCCAAAAAAAACTCCCGCAGTCTTTGATTAAGGAATCGTACTAGATGTACATCACCAATCTCTATCAGAGTTTATTGACCAATTCTTACTTGTTTTTCTCCCCCCTTAAGACTGACTATGGGGTGGTTTATATAGTGAAAGATTTACAGCCTTCCCTTGAACAGGTGTCATAGAGAAAATATCAAACAAATATCTCTAGATCATATCTGGAAAAATATCTATGAATTAAATGTCTTTAACTCATCGCCGGGCTGGGAATTAATACATATTTATATAAACAGAGCTGTGCTGAGGTAGCTGGAAGCTTGAGTTATGTAACTGAGGGCTGCGCTTTGAATACTTTTGTCCGTATCCTTCAGGCGGTTCTGCTGCTTTTATGTGGCTTTGAGATTTTTAATATGCGCTGGTGAGCTTTGATGGCTCTGAGCTGCTCTATTTCTCTTTGCGCTATCCCTTTGCTGCCATCTAGCTTCGCGTTTTAAAGTCCCCTGCTGATATTCGTAACTGATACTCTTTGTCGGTGTACTGATCTTGCTTCGTTGTCGTACCGAGCATTCACTTTCCTCTAAAACACTTCAAACTGTTCAATCGCCCCTTTCTTATCTCCTGTGATCATTAATACAACCTCCAGGTGTATTAGATTTGTTTATCTGGCTGTGACAGAACAAGCACCTTAAGATATTTTAAAAAATAGAGCAGGCATTGTTTAGTGCCTCTCTGTGCCGCGTATTCCCTGATCTGAGTTTCTCATTCTCTGATCTGTGTACGCTGCTCCTAGACTTCTCTCGCCGATCAATGCTTCTTCCAGATGTCCTAGAACGATCAACACTTCTTCCAGATGTCCCAGAATGATCAACGCTTCTTCCAGATGTCCCAAAACGATCAGCGCTTCTTTCAGATGTTTCAGAACATGAGACTTTTCCACAGTTGATATAAATTTTCTCAAATGTCTGATATAATCCAGATAGAGCTCCAAATTGTAGTTGAACGTGTTGCCACAGCCAGAATAATTATAGAACTCACCTCTGGGTGCAAGCGTGTAATAGACACCATTATCCAGGCCTCTAAAAGACAATGTTGGACCCATCTCATTTCCTTCCGCAGTGTGATTAGATACAACATCCATCAACACCTCAATGCCACACTTGTGTGCTTCTCTAACGAGCATTTTAAATTCATGAATTGCATCTCGTCCACAATTCCTAACACCTGCAGCAGCATATCGAAATTTATCTTGTGATCACCCATAACAGGATTATATGAGTAATATTCCAATTCATTAAACTCCTGACAAGGCGTGAGCTCAATAGTATTGATTCCTAATTCCTCTCCACAATTCCAGCTATTATTATGATCCTTGCCATCATTATTGTCTTCCTTGTTTGCCAAATTATGCTTCTGATTGTATGATACAAGATCAACTAATGAAAATCCATCATGTGCACACACAAAATTGATACTACGCCATGGTTTCCTGCCTCCATCTTGTCTGACAGCTGAATAATGTTGGATCCATTTTATCGTGCATGCCAAAGGATGCCAGCAATTCTGTAAAGCAAAACAGTGGTTCATTATTGGAATAAGGTTCCATACATTCAAACAATGGTTCTTTAAACTCAACTTGTTGATCATCACGGAGACAATCATTAACAGAAAATTCCCAGTCTACTTGAGGAGACAAATCTTCTGCGCCAACTAGAGGACTACATTCTGATTGCTTTCATGTTTTTGATTTTGCAATGTACTGGTGGTCACTTGATAGGGAAACCTGACAAGAATTCTCCAAACCAGGTTCCAATTTAACCATCGCAAACTTCTGTTCTTCTCAATCTCATATTGTCGGAAGTTCATTTGAAGCATGTCCAGGCTTGCCATGAATTACAGCCAAAGGCTTACTATCTACTTTATTGAAATTCTCAAAATGATCCCTATTAACATTCTTTTGGGGTCTTTTGACTGGCAGCTTTCTTCTCTTGACAAAGGAATCCCTTCCAGTATGTGGACACAATGGTCCCCTTTTCTTTTGACATCTATGACACTTGAATCCACCCAATTGAACAATATTCTCCAGATTAAGACCAAGTGCATCTCCATGAAACCATTCTTTTGGAATAACCACAAAACTCCAGCAGCTCTAAAATAAGTCCAGACTCATCTATTTAACCGGCACAATTCCAAAAGTTTTTTTTTTTTACAGTTCTGGCAGAATCTAACCCGACATAAATCACTGGAAAAACTCTGAAAATTATGAGTGAAAATAATTTTCTATGGCACAAATTCAAGCTTCTATCTGAAAGGCATTGTATCTGGAGGGACAATAGGTTATTATTCTGCAGATGATGACACAGAAATTTCACCATTCTCCAGCCATGGCAAAACTCATGGAAAGTAGTGGAGCGGAGGGTCAAGAAAATAGTCACATGACATATTATACTGAGGCACCTACTTGAAAGGAGAGCTTCAAGATAAGGGATAAATTCTGCACTTCCAATCCAAAAGAGGATAATGCTACTGGACCAAAAATTACTGGTAATTTCCCAAACATAGAAACAGCTTGTTACAGTGCACCTTTTATAAGTAATAGCCTTTCTCTTGGATCAAACCACCCTGGAAACTATCACATGTCCACCCTAATGAAGTCAATGCACCCAGGGGCTGCCATTCATAACACTGGTGATGAATGACCATCCCACAACCTTTGCACTGATAGTTAGGAGGCAATACTGTGAGTCTGCAGGCTTTACATAGTTTACCTATTTCCTATGGGACTAGTTCATTGGCTGTGCCATGCAATTGAAAACCCATAAGGTTTTCTTGTGAAAATTCATTTGGTAGCTCAGCAACCATGTTATCTATAGTGTTTGATGGAATGATGAGCCCATTGTATGGAAAACCTTGAGGTTTAACTCCCGGAGACTGAGAACATATACCTATTTCTTTATTAGATAAGCTGTCAGATGAATTCTCAATAATTCCTTGAGACAGATCAACAAGATCTTCCACTTGATCATCCTCGGATGCCTTTAGAGGTTCTTTGATCTTTGGCTGAAGCAGCTAGCCTGGAAGAAACCAGAAATGGTGGTTGTTTGACCAAGTGCTGAGATGACACAAGAGCAATCTTTTGTGTTCTATTTTTCAGCCAACTCTTGTTTGACCAATAAGATCTTGTTTGACCAATACTTTCTGTTGCAATTCTGCAATATCTCTATCTCGGTCATCTAATTTTGAATCTGCAAGTTCCAATTTAGTGCATGCCTGCTGAAGAGCCAATTTATATTTTTCATTCTCCTTCACAAGCTTTGAAATTTTGTCTTCATGCACTTTGATGGAATTGACTGTGGCACTTTTCTTTGTAGAGAGCACTTCATTTTTCTTTTGAGCTCCTCTATCTTTCTGTCCCTGACTTTTATAACATCGAGAAGAGCTGCTTTGATTTAGCATCATCTCTTTCACAACCATTAAAAACAGAACTAAAGGTTGATATTCCTTTACAGTAGTAGCAGAAAATGCTGAGCTAGTTATGGTTATATTTCAACCAATGGAGGGGATATGTATTTAGGGGGATCTCGTATATGTTTTTAGTATGGGGAGGGAAGAATAGCTGGGATTTAGATAATAAGTTAGAAGTTAATATGTAATCTGATCAGAGAGCGCTAAGGATAGGAATCTTAGGCTTTTGAAGGGAAAACAGGACTTTTTAAGTGGATTAGGGGAAGTTAGCGAGTGTTTTGAGGGAAAAAGGGAAATTCAGACATGCCTCGCTTGAGCTCCTCCAAATTGAAACTGCCTTATGCTTGAGATCCGAACGGATATCACGCTTGAGAACATAAAATGAAACGGATTGTTACACTGAAATTTGTCACCATGACTATCTACAGTTAATATGGCTCCATCAATAGTCATATTATCCTCCTTGTGAAGCCTAATACCTGTGCTCTTCATGTCAAGCTTCAAAAAAGGGAGAAAGTCACTAAAAACATGTTTATCTCTGGGTACGAAGGTTCTCTCTACCTTGCCTGCATGTACGCATCCAAAACTCATTGTACCTGCGTACTTGTACGCTCTGTAAGCCAAAGGATGGGTGCGTACCCCTGTAAAGGTCAAAAGGCACGAGTTTCATCTTAAGAAAGTTACTTGTGGTCACTTCTAGAGCCTTATATAAGAGTGTTTGACGTGTATTGAGCGCCTCCAGATGGTTCATGCATCCCTATGATAGAGGAACTTATCCCATCAAGAGAGGAGCTACCCCATCGAAAAGAGGGAGTATCCCATTGATGTTGGAACTGAATAACTTCCTCTAGAACGCTATAAATACAGGCCTTGGGCCAGAGGAGGGGAGGTTGAAAGCTGAACATTCCAAAGGGTAGATGTTGTTGGAATTAGGACTTCCATTGTTAACTTGTGAGGAGAGATTACCATCCTTTATTGTTACCATATTGGAAGTGGGTGAGCTTGTCAAAGTAGAGGAAAACTCTTGCTGGACCCTGGGAGGAGCTTGCACAACACCAAGGCTCAAGTTGTAATGGTTCCTTTTTTGTTTCCTTAATACAAATAAGTCCATTCTTCTCAATGATTTGTTGTTAATGAATTGTTTCATATACTCCTTGGTCTATATGTTGAATATGCTTTGTTTTATGGAATATTCAGGTGTTATGTAATCGTTTGATTGTTAGTGTATGCAGGTTTCAGAGTGAAGGAGGAGCTCATCTGGATCAACGAAGCTAGGCTGCTACAACAAGCGTTGGACCTAAGGTAAGATCGAAAAAACACTTGGTTTCTCATAGGATAATGTATATTTAGAGAAGGATTGCTCTTACTTGTTTCGTTTGTCACTAGAGAGTGTTAGACTCCTAGGGAGGTTAGTTTTGTCAACAAAAATAACTCTTTCCACATGACACCAATACTAAATATTCCTCCTAATGTTCTCTTTCTGTTGAATGGACTCCTTGCCCAATCTGCATCGGTGAAGCCTTGAAGATTCACTCCCTCTGTCTATCTATACCATAAATCATACTAAATAGTGCCTCTGAGGTATCTCAACACATGCTTGGATACCTTCCAATACAACTTGGTTGGCTTAACCATCACTTAATTAAGTTGTTTAACTTCATAGAAAATGTTTGGTTGTGTGTTCACCAAATACATGAGAGAACCCACAAGCTTCCTGTAAATAGTAGCTTCCACGACTTCACCGAATGTAGCATCTTCCTTCCTCCAATTACCAGCTAGAGGAGTCTCCATGGGTTTACTGCTCTCAATGTGGAACCTTTTTAGTATTGTGTTGGCATACTTTCCTTGAGAGACAAAAAATTCCTCATCACCTTGCCATACTTCCATGCCCAGAAAATAGTGCATGAGCCCCAAGTCCTTCATTTCGAACTTTCTTGCAAGATCCTCTTTGCATGACTTGATCATCTTATCATCACCTGTCATAATCAAATCATCAACATATAAAACAATAATCAACAATTTACCATCAACCACAATATGGTAAAGGTTCGCATCTGCTTCACTTTTGGTGAATCCCAACCCGGTGAAGTAGTTATCGATCATGGTGTACCAAGCACGGGGTACTTGCTTCAACCCATACAATGCTCGCTTGAGTCGGCACACATGCGACTCTCTGTTGAATGTATAAAAAACTTTAGGCTACTCAATATACACCTCTTCCTCAATCATGCCATTAAGGGAAGGTTGTCTTTACATTCATCTGATGTATCTTCCATCCCATCTGCCCTGACAGTGCCAAAATGGATCTGATTAATGAGTACCTTGAAACATGAGAAAAGGTCTCATGATTAATCGCCCGTATGATAGGGTAGTCGGGTGGTACGGCTAAGGGTACGGTCGACCCTCCTTAGTTAGAGCCCTGAAACATTGGGCCGAGTACTACTGCCAGACCCTTATGTATATTGCGATCTGTAGCACTTGACACTCCCCAAGACCCTAGTTCCTTTTTTACTCATCATCTCTTCCAGATCCGCTTGAGCAAAGGAGTGCAGCAGACATCGGTCCCAACCAGCCAGTTCTCTCAGATCCAGCAGACCAGAAGCATTGTGCAGAGTTCCTATACCAGGGTATAATTGTCGCAGGACTTTTGGCCGCATTGACATTTTGAGGATTTGGCAACTGCAGTATTGATCAAGAAGGAGTAAAACCCCATTAGGAGTTTTCCGACAAAAAAAAAAAAAAAAAAAAAAAAAAAAAAACATCGTTCTGAGATGTTCCGGGAACAACTTATTTGGTTGATTATAGCCCATTAAAATCAGGACGACGAGCTAAAGCATGTGTTACCTTCACTTAATTGCCCGGCAAAAAACAATTTGGCGGTCCATTTTTTTTTCCACAACGTGTATGGTAGAAACTAGAGCTCAAGCGATGGCCAATGAAAGGATGGACAAACTGGAGGAAACGGTGAACAAAATCCACACTCAGCTGGACAGAATAGATTTGGATAACATGGAAAAATTGTTGAAAGGAGTGAGTCTCCAGCTACAGAAATGGCAAGGAGAGGGCAAGGAGGATTTGAGGTCAAACAGCAAGGAGCAAGCCCACGAGGAGGGGTATAATGGCTATGAAGGCATTTACGGTGAATCTAGCCACTCTCCTCACGACTGGCACACCCATTCACCACGCAATCAGCGACTTCCTAAGTTGGATATGCATAAATTTGATGGTTCTCACCCAGCAGCATGGCTATCACAAATGGACCAGTATTTCAAATTGAATCAGATCCTAGATGATGCGACTAAGCTTGCGTTGGGGAGCATGTACTTCGACAATGAACGGTGGCAATGGTGGGAATGGCATCAGCGCTCCAATGGCTATTTTAGGACTTGGGCCCAATTTACGAAAGCTCTTAAAGATTGCTTTGAACAAGAAGACTCTTATTTGGGTCTTCTCACTAAGCTCAGACAGACCAGTACAGTAGAGGAATATATTAATGCTTTTGAAAGGTTAGCTTTCCATACTAAGGGTCTCACAAATGAGTTCTACACAGAATGTTTTATCAGCGGTCTTAAAGAAGCCATCAGAGCTCAAGCGCTACTTCACCACCCTCCCACGTGGATGGAGGCTTGCAAGGTAGCTC